>VZTV01072624.1:0-27511 GCA_013400875.1 Anhinga rufa | reverse complement strand
ATCACCCCTGCTTCAGCACAAATGCAACACACAGCCCCATACAAGCTACTGCGAAGAAAATTAACTCTATCCCAGCTGAAACCAGGACAGAGCATAACAGCGTTTGTCTCTGGGGTCTGTTATTCCCATGTTGCAGGCTATGGACTGAGGCAGAGAGCAATGAGAAGAAATTTAAAAGTACTCGGGTGACTTGAAAAACCTGTGTAGCTAGCAGACTTATTCACAAAAAGCTGTCCTGAGTAGCTCGCCCAAGATCATACTCTAGGATGGAGCTAGGAATTGAAATCAGGTCTCTAGGATATCACTTTAACCAGTGGCTCATCCCTCTTGCCAGGCTAAAGAGCTGCAGTCGTCATAGGATGTTTCCTATTTTTCTTGCACATTTTGCATTAATGTACCTGCTGCTGCTGGGGATTTGGTTGGGAGTGCTTGCCTGGGGACAATCTGAGTTTCGTTGTGACCGATTAGTGGAGGTTTTACATAAGAGATGGATAATCTTCTCAGAATAAATCTAGCCCATGGGGGTTTTTGTGTTGGGTGGTTTTTTTTATATGACTAGCAAAAATGTTGCAAATTCTCTGCATACCCATTTGAACTGGGGGTAATAAAAACAATATAGTGACGAAATGTACTTGTTTTCCATTTTGTAGAAACAGCAATTGTAGAAACAGCAACACAAAGATGAATTGCGATGGTGCTAGAAAAGACGAGGTTATGGACGCACCAGTTAAACTTCCTATTTCTTTAAAATCCTGGGAGCAAACACCCATCTAAATAAAGCTGTGCTAGAGGAATCACCTTTTAATTGAGGATAAACTTGTTAATGTCTAGCAAATTTAAAAATAACTTGCTTTCACTGTAGCTGGAGAACTTTTCCAGAAATATTTGGCTCATTTTACATCCGTGCCGTAACAAAGCAAAGCACAAAAGGGTTCTGATGTACATAATAAAGCCTTTCTTACTTCCTCCTTTTCTGAGGCACCGCAAAGCCATGTATTTCCGTAGCTATAGAGAAGTATATAGACATAATGTCTAATCACAGTTTGCATTTGGCTTTTTCTTGAATTATCTGATTGATTTTTTTTTTTTTCATCTACAGCATGTTAAAATAATCCTGACACAGAGTCCATTTGAGCAATTACTCACTTAACTCCAACGTAAAGTTTAGTAGATAAAGCTTAATGAAATGGCCAGCCCAGAAAAGCAAACAACAGTTCTGATTCTTTCAAGTGCTCTCTGCCCTGAGTTGACACACAATGTCTAGTTATTTTTCCTGAACTTAGCCAGGCTGACAAATCAGCAGTCGTTAGGGGCTGGAGGGCGTTTGATACGTTAAGACCAGGAAGCACAGCATGGCTCTGAATCTGGGACTTTCCTGGGGATTCTGCTTAAGCTACAAGTTTGAAATCCATTCTCCTTTGATATTCGGACTTAGGTGGTATGTTGCTCTTGTCTTTTTGCTGTAAAATTTAGACCATCGGTAGCGTTCTTGGGATGAATGATAGGTAGGCTTCAGCTTTATCCAAAGCAAGAGCGTGATGCTAAACTGACCTAAATGGGCTCCTCTTTCAGGCCTGTCTGACAGAAGGGATGATCCTGCACAGTTATGGCATGCTGCTGCCCTGTGGAGTAGACCGGTTCCATGGAACAGAATATGTATGTTGTCCTCAGACAAAGGTCGTGGACGAGGCTCTGTCCAAAGAGGAAGAGGATGAAGACGAGGACGAAGACTATGACCTTTATAAAAGGTAAGGTTCCTACTGGCGTAGATGTTAACAGCTCTCTATGTGAAGTTGCCGTATGTGAGCGTTTCACACAGTGACTCCCTTGCGGTGAGGATTGAGGACAATTTCTGTGCTTTTGAATTTCCCAAAGGAGTGTCCTGAGCCTGCAAAAGCCTTGCAGAAGGACAAATGACTTTGCAGTGCTCCTGTTACTGGAGGAGCTGAACAGCCCCGCTCCCTTCGTTCTTAGATGGTCAAAAAGACTGATTGCTACAGTAGGTACCTCCCCCAAGTAAGGTGGATTTCCACTTACTGAAAAGAAGCTGATGAGAAAATGCAAGGAAACCCCACTAAGCCAGAGGCATGGAGAAGCTCTGCCTGCAAGAGCAGGTGTGTCTGTAATGAGGGAAGTCCTGTTGCTGCCGCCCATGGGCTGATCAATAGTTGGTACATCTGTTTTCCCATCTCTTGTGTTTCTAGAACAGGTGAAAAGAGTTGTTATTCTGGTACATCAAAGGTTGGCTGCAAAGTGACTAGCCATAACTTTACCCCCTAACTTAACTGTATCCCTTCAGTGAGTTCCCTACAGAGGCAGGTGTAGAAGACTTCACAGGAACAGCTGTGGAGGAAGATGAGGATGAAGATGATGAAGGGGAAGAGGAGGAGGACGCGGTGGAAGACCGTGATTACTATTACGATAGCTACAAAGTTGACGATTACAATGAAGAGACTCCCACAGAGCCTAGCAACGACAAGGCTGTTGCCGAAAAAGAAGTCAGCAGCGATATGAAATGTAAGACACGTTCTAGCCTACAGGCCCCTTGCTTCCCTGAGCGTATTCGTGTTGGCTGTCAGTTGGTGATGGGTTTTTGATCAAGTCAATGAATGCCACTTGGAAGTTTTATTTGCCAGATAAGTTAGCAAACAGAGGAAAGCTGATGATGCTTATGTTTCAAGTGTGGAAATTAACTTTCTAGAGCATGGGCCATATGTTTCCAGATAAACAGCAGTTCTGCTGGCAGAAAGCCCAGTGTTTGGCACGTTGAAGGAGCACCTCCGTGAAGGTGCAGTGTTGAGTCAGAAAACCATATCTGCGTGGGCTAATTTTAGAAAAACATTGAAGAGGCATTCGGGGTACCCTATGAATTAAAAATCTTAGTTTGGGGTGACTATCTTGGATTTGGTGTTTTGTACCAGTTTAGGAAAAGGAAGCTGAAAATGGTGGGCTGTGCTCTGCAGAGGTGGCATGAAGGTGCCATCTGGCCGTTTGAGTTTGAAGATGATACTTGGTGCTGCCTTAATAGCTTAGCCTTTGCATAAACCCTTCTCTTTCATGAAAGAAAGTCGGCCAACACAATTGGCCCAGTTTTATTATACAAGTAATATATACTTACTGCGGTAGTAACGTATACTATACTTGCGGTAGCTTTTGTTAAGTGGTAGGTGCCATTGCAGAGGGCATCTGCTGATTGTGTGGTGCCTCAGCGTTATACGATGTCCTATACTTTACGTGTAGAAGTGTCTGCGGAGGAAGGAGGAGGGGAGAGGGAATGAAATTCAATTAGCTACAGATCACTGAATCATTGCCAGCAGTTCTTGCATCTTTTTGGTAAAATGCCAGCATGCTGCAGATAATTTTACTTGCTGAAACAAGGCTTAGCTCATACATGTACAGGGCTGTTACAGATCTGCAGGTGTTGAAACAGAATTGGAACAATGTGATTGGGGTGTCTGGTTTGGGGGTACGCAGCCTTTTTCCCCCCCGAAGTACCGTGAACAGTTGCGAACTTATACACCGTATCTGTTCTCTTGCCTCAAAATGACACAGCTGCTTATGTTGCCCGCTTATTGTGAAGCAGTCCACGTGCCGTGGCTACCTGCAGTTTCAATATTTAGTGTATAGGTGTTTCAAAACTTAAAAACCTAGCGGCTGAGATTGCCATGGCGATGATGTTCCTTCTGCTTAGCCTTTTCACTTGCTCTTATACCTCACCTTTAAGACGTGAAGGTCTATCCAGGCGGAGTGCAGCAGAATAGGACATCTTTGAATGCTTTAAGCAGCCTTGATGGGTTTTCCTTCCATCATGTTGGTTTTATACAGTGGAGGCTCTACCACTGAGACACCCAAGGCATAACACTGTGGCATCAGCAAAAGAGATCCTTGCCGTTTCAGCCTCTAGCTAAGGAGAAATCACTCTAGCAGATGAGAGCTCTGTGTCGAGACAACTGCTCGGGTAGCCTACTGCTGCGCGTTCGCTCCGAAGCACCACGTGCAGGTGCTTCCCTGAATAGCGCTGGCAAGCCTTGTTTGTGATGGCTGCTTTTGCAATGCTAAAAATCCCCCCAAAACTTGACAAAAGCCCTTTGGTTGTTGAAGTAGTCGTGCTGAGGCCAGCGCTGGTGCCCCAGAAGAAGGTGTGAACTAGAGCCACCACTGCTTTGTCTTAAGTCGCTCGGCAAGGCCTATGCTCCTCACTAGCTCATGTTCTAACCCGTCTCCACACAGCTGTCTGCTCCCAGGAGGCGATGACAGGGCCCTGCCGGGCTGTGATGCCTCGTTGGTACTTCGACCCTAACAAGAGAAAATGCGTTCACTTTATATATGGAGGCTGCGGAGGCAACAGGAACAATTTTGAGTCAGAGGAGTATTGTATGGCTGTGTGTAAAAAGATGAGTAAGTCCTGCCTCCCACTGGCCCTTTTACAGCTAGCCTCTGTCTGTCTGGTGTTTGGTGTCTCCTCCTCCTTGCCTAGGTCAAGAGAGGATACGTGTGTAGCTCATCCTTTTGGTTCTGGTGTCTGCAGCAGTTCTGTCTGTCCTTTTGCAGCAGTCTCCTCTTGTCTCCGCTTCTCTAGGTCTTTAGGGTGAACTTTCCTGGGGAAAGTGGCTCTCGACATACGCTGTCTGTGCTCAACGTTGGCTTTGCAGCTCTTGCTATGGGCTTAGTTGTCATCTTCCAGATCTATAGCAGGGACTAGGGGCTGTCTCTTAAGCTCTTGTGAAAACACATAGCTTGCCTGTTTGTGTAACTGGCTTTTTTCCCAAATACATGGAAGGAGGAAGCACTTGCTTTCCCCAGTCGTGTTACCGTGCGCATGTTTGACCAGTTGGTCCTGAAAAGCAGGCTGCTACTTGGAATTCTCCTGCTAGTAGGCGTTTTCTTGCTATTGCATTTTGGGAGAATATCAGAGGAGTAGTCTAGAACTCAGATTCCCACTTCCAGCTCGGTTTGGAATATGAATCACGACTCAAACCCTGCATTTTTGAGAGCTTGAGGTTTTTGGCACCAATTTCAACTGGCTTTTATGTCAGATGATAAAACTACCAAAAACATTTTAACCTCCTTATTAATCTTATTGTTGAACTCCAGCACTTCCACTTCAGCTACCATTAAAGCCTTTTGAAAGGCTTTTTGTGTTATCTGGGGCTTGGCAGTCTGACTATACAGCCATAATCCTATTTACAAAATGGGCTTCATGCAAGTGCTTTAGATTGGGCTGATCTAACTGAAGTGGTGAAATAAAAGATGCGGATGTCAGGAGCTTTTTGTACAAAAGTTTGTCCTGTTACAGAGGGATTTGGGGCTGGAAAGAGAGTTCTCTGTGTCCAAGCTTGGTTCAGAAATGCCATGAGCAGGCCCAGAATACAGTACCGATCTGACGTCATCCCTGGCACGTAGCAATTCTTTCCACTCCTTCCCTAGTTAAAGGTTGATTCAGGGGCATGCGAAGCTGCAAGGTAGATTTTTTTTCTGAAGCATGCTGTCTTTCAGTGATGCATTGGAGGTTTTTTCCCCCCCCGCCAAATTACTAAAATGGTTGAAAGGTTGCCGTAACTTTCCCTTTCTGCCCTCCCTCTGCTAAAGGAGAACAACGGAGTGCATCGTGTTTGCTGTAGACCCTTTTGGAAAGGGCTCTGGGGTGTGTAGTTTCCAGAACTGTAGCACAGAAACTTTGTTCAGCTTTTCCTGAACTGCAGTATATGGAGTACAGAGCCCCTGTTGTGGATTTTGTAGATGCTTGAAATTGTCAGTTCTGAAATTTTATTTCTCCCCTTGTCAAATTTGAATGTCTTGAAGATACAAACCGTCCAGTTTATTGGACAAGTCAATTTGTCACACTGAGCCTCCTTCTGTTGCTGTCTTGTCTAATATCATTGCCTGTTAATCCTGCATGGTGCATCTGGTAGAGAAGGTAGGTTTGAAGTGTAAAATATTGGGTAGTGTTTTGTGCAGATTTATTGTCAGGCTCCCTAATCATATTAATGATGTCTGGAGCCAGCTTGTCAGCGAACAGCTAATGCACAAAATGTCATTTAAACTATCCAAAGCCAATGTGAAAGGGAAGAGAAAACAAGTTCTTTATTCTGCAATCCAAGTCATTCTGTTGCTGGAGCTGAATAACGCTCGTCTCAGAGCTAATGAGAAGACCGAACAGGTGCTGGTTGCCGCAGTGCATTGCTGTGTTTTTGGGATGATGTAACTAACTGATGTTGTGCAGTAAATTGGCAGCTTAAAGATACCAAAATGGACTCCTGGTAGGTGGCGGTTCAGTAAACTCAGTCTGCCAGATTGTTAATTATGCAGGCGTGGAGATTCCTCTCCCTACCTGTCCTTTGCAATCCAGGATCACAGTTTTCTGGACCACCGCTTATCCTTCTCTCTCTTTGCAGTGCCAACTGATGATGTGGATGTCTACTTTGAAACCCCGGCTGATGACAATGAACATGCCCGCTTCCAGAAGGCGAAGGAGCAGCTGGAGGTCAGGCACCACAACCGCATGGACCGGGTGAGCATCTAGCTTCAGTCTTTTGTGCTGCACTGCGTAGCCACTGCCTGTTTTTCTCTGGACAAATTGATGGCGAACTGGCTTCCTTTCCAGTCGCCAGCCTTCTGTGTGTTTCTTGCAATATGACCACGCTGTGGCAGTTAGATTTTCATTTCTTCAGAGTGTTGGGAGAGAGGAATCGCTGAGTGCGCTTGGCTTGCTGCTCAGAGGGTTTAAGTGCTAGGTTTAAACCCCACAGCAGCTCTATTGTGCCTTCAAAACCCAGCCAGGCTGTACAAGGATCTGCTGGCGAAGGCAAATTATTAGCTCACAAAGAACAGACGTAAATTTGCATCTTGTTGATCATAGAATCGTAGAATGGTTTAGGTTGGAACAGACCTTTAGAGGTCATCTAGTCCAACCCCTCTGCAGTGAGCAAGGACATCTTCAACTATAGCAGGTTGATGTGTTTTGTCCTTTTCCAGGTGAAAAAGGAATGGGAGGAAGCAGAACACCAAGCAGTAAATCTGCCCAAGGCAGAAAGGCAGACTCTCATTCAGGTAAGAGGTGAGGGACCTAAAGAGGGAAGTTACTGGTGCTTGGCCTTTTGTCTTCTCAATAAACTAAATGAGAGATGGTAATATTCAAAGCCAAAAGTTGACTGAGATGGAAGAACAGCTTTCCTGTTCTGTCAACAGCTGCCTTTTAGAGGAGATTTGATTGAATTGCATGCTTTGTTCTTAAAAGTTGGAGATGATCCGATACTGTGCCAGGTCCTTTCCTAAGCCCAGTAGTAGGAAACTATCTCACCCCTCAAGCGCAGCGACAGCGGAGCCAAATTGTAACCTCAGACCTTTGGCCTGTTTTGCACTAAGCAGTGGCCTCGCAGCCCAGTTCAGATTGTTCCTGACTCTCTGGGCGCACATTTCCTGTTTGGGCAGACTTAGTGAAAACCACTTAGACAGCAGATAAAGCTGGTTTACTGCCAAAATGCCAGTCTTGTGCCTTACGAGGAGAGTTCAGTTAGACGATGAAGTTAATCAGGGATATTCTCAGTATGGGAGACTCTTCTGGCAGTCACCATTATATGAAGTTCTCTCAAACTAATATACAACTAAGTGACTGACTCCAGCTCTTAAGCCCACTTTGGATTTTATCCTGGAACATAGTTTTTTCTCTACATTTTTTTTTAATATAAACCACTGTTTGGAAATCTGCAAGTCCAAAAGAGTGTTTCATCATCTCTGTTGAAACATAAAAACACTAAATGGACTCTTCTGGTTCATCTGGAGATGTGGGTTGTGACCTTTCTAATAGAATATATAGAGATTTGATCTGAAGGTATGCTGATGAAAACCCCCCTATGCAATACCTTTGTAAACTTTTGCAAATTCATATTGATGGCTCTAGGCTGAAGGGATCGATCCTGTTTCCATATTGCAGGGTCAAGGGAAAGAGTTAATGCTGTGTCATTCATTCAGTACAGTCTGGATCTCCCAGCTTCAACATGATCTTTATCTGCAAGCCTTGTGAAGGAATTTTGGAAGGCAAATTGTCACTGTTGAATTTGCAAAGATGAAATCTGCATCTGCATCAACGTTTCTCAGTGCCCTTCTCTCTTGCTGTAAACGCCTAGGACGTGCAGTGTGACAGGCTCCATTTGTTCTAAGGAGTTATATGAGTGAGAATAGGTGACCCTGATGCATACGGTGCATTTCATGCAGACTGCTTTCTTTGTTCTAGCACTTCCAGGCAATGGTGAAATCTCTGGAGAAAGAGGCAGCCAGTGAGAAGCAGCAGCTTGTGGAGACTCACCTGGCTCGTGTGGAAGCCATGTTGAATGATCGCCGTCGGATTGCTCTGGAGAACTACCTGGCTGCCCTGCAGGCTGACCCGCCGCGGGTGAGCTGCTTTGCAACAAATTTTGACAGTAGGGTAGCGCCAGGTAGGGTAGAAGGTGGGGAATGGCTTGGTGAGAAGAATGCCTGTGACTTGCCGGCGCAGAAGGTGGGACTAGGTTCCCAGTGCAGCTTTCTCCATCGTGTCAGTTTGTGCTGAAGACCTAGCAGTGGGTCTCCTAATTGACTCACTCTTTCTGCCTGGTTAAAAAACTGTCTGCTTCACTTAGTGTTCATGAGGCATAGTGTTCTGAGTCAGAAACAGGCTTAATTTAAAAAGAAAATATCTAAGAGGTTAGTGCAGAACATTGATCTGTCCGGTAACAAAGCATCTCACATCTGAAGTGCTGTATGACAGCTGTGAATTTTATTTGAATCAAATGGATTTGAACTCTTCTCCTCCTCATACCCCGCAGCCCCACCGCATCCTGCAAGCTCTGAAGCGCTATGTTCGTGCTGAGAACAAGGACCGTCTGCACACCATCCGCCATTACCAGCACGTCCTGGCAGTTGACCCAGAAAAGGCTGCACAGATGAAATCTCAGGTATAAGAATGTTTCTGTCAAGGGAGGCATTGTTACCCAGCCCCGGCTGTCGGAGACTCCAGAAGCCATGCGTCAAGTCCTCACACTAATTTGCTGGGTACTATAGCAACTTGTCATACTTGTGCAGAGATCTCCCGTTCTGTAGGCATATTGCCTGTCACCAGATACGCTGTCTGTACGATTTTCCTTAGTGCTTGACTTGGTGTTAAAAATTGGAGCTCTGGTTTTAGCTGTGGATTATTGTTGGTCACAAGGACAAGGCCAGGGGTTTAGAACCAGTTCGGTATCATCTTCGTGTTTCCTTTAGTCAAGCACCCATGAAATTACTCGTTCTGGGGACTTGGTCATCTTTGAACAGACTTCCTCGCTTTTGTCAAGACCTCGTGCCTATGTGTTCCTGTCATTAGGCTCGTCCTTCATGATGCCTGTGTTTTGGGTTTGTGGGAATTCTTGTGCCTCTGCAGAGTTATTGCCTTGTTTCCAAAGAGTAATATATAACCCTTGCCAAGCACTTGATCATCATTGTTAGCTTTATTAGAAAGTCTGTTTTGATGAGGTTATTTTGTCCTGTTGCCATGTATTTTGCCATGTATTTTACTCCTGAGTAGCCAGAAAGTCATTTTCCTTCTCCTGGGTGATGTATGTGAATATGCCGCTTCAAGCAGGTGTCAAACCTGGCCAGTGTACTTGTAAGAGTAGTTGCAGATATTCCACAAATCTTTTTAATCACCTCCTATTTTTACAACCCACTTTTAAAATGGTGAAAGATGTACTGAAAGGCTTAAGATTCAAATTAAGAATGGCTTGTTGACATTGAAAAGTGTGTTCATAAGGGTATGTTCTTTCACAAGTTCAGAGAGAAGCAGAAATACCTGACTGTCCACTGTCGGCCGTAGGAACGTAATCTGTGTTTTACCAGGCCCAGTTAGTGGCTGGCCTGTTGCTTTGAAATGTCTTTTAATTCTGTAACGTGTGAAAGATGTGCAAGAACAGAAAAGAGTGGAGAGCTGCAAGGCAACAATGCGGTGGAGCGCACCCAGTGCTGCCAAATGGAAAGATATGGGCACTGAGAGAAAAATGCTTTATGACTTGGCTGTATAATCAGTAGGTGGAAATAGCGTGGTTTAAGAGGAAGACAGGGACTGGAGTCTGTTACTGTCACCTCTGGTGCGGTGTAGAGTAATGTCGCAGTGATTTTCTAGAAGGAAACTTCACACTTGGAGGTGCCTGGTCCCATGGGTTTCATGTTGTTTCTGGATGCCGGCAGTGTACCTTCAGCTCTTGTCTCTCGGGTTGTCTGCCAGCGATTTTGTGATTCTTGTTAAGGCGCACATCTTCAGAAAGAGTGGTAGCGGTTGTGGTATTAAGAAGCTGCTTTTGGCTTGTGATGCGGAATATGTGGTAGCATTTTCAGAGGCAGCTTAGCATATCAAGCACAGTCCACCCTGATCCTTTGTTCTGATGCCGCCAAAGCCCAAGAGGGAGTGTGTGAACTGTATTCTTAAGCTAAAACCTAAACAGTCCTTAATTCATTCTGAAGGCTGCAGTGTCAACAAATCAACATGCGAGGGATGTGGGTGGTACAGTTCAATTTCCATTCGCTTCACTTTTCAGATGCACTTTAAGCTCCTCAATCGATCCCCTTGATTGACAAGCTGCCACATGTAAAATTAAATTGCTTTCATCCTTGCTCTCAAAGGTCAGGCACATGTCAGATTGTAAAACAGGTCCATTCAACTCCTTAGCTTTTTCCAACATTTGGCCATCCATATAAATGTTTTTCTTGTTCTGCATGATCCCTGATTATGCAGCACCCTCTTCAGGTCAGGCTTGACTTCACCAGTGAATTTAATATGCTAGGGAAGAGCGATTTGAGGTTGCACAGAGTATGAATTTATTTCTCAGATGAAGGGAGAATGCTGTTGGCAGTGGGTGGGCGTCGTGGGTGTAAGACAAATGTAATGCCACCATTGTGCTGAAAGGCACCTTTGTTCTGAAACCAGAGCTGATAAATAATATTGTCTGCTCCCTTTGCGCCTATCTTTTCTAGTAGTCAGGAATGATAATCCATTTAATAAAGCACTTGCTTGTAGCAGCTGCAGGAAATGAATTATGACCGTATCTGGCATATGGGAAATACCAGCTTCAGCGTTGCCAGTGGCGAGCTGGTTACAGCAAGAGTCAGCTGAATCCTCCCTCTCACCCCCAGCCTTTCCCAAAATACTGAGAGCGCCACATGCAGTTGGGCAGTTCCAGTGAAGCGTGACGTGTTAGCATCAATCAGAGAATTGGACTAGATGGACCCATGTCCCGTTCTGTTGTCTGTTATGGCAGATCCACCAGTAGTAGATTATTTTATTAAACAAGGAAAGTATCGGTACCAGTTGAGTGACTGACAGTCTTTGCCTACTCCAACACACTCTTGTACATTTGCAGGTGATGACACATCTCCATGTGATTGAGGAGCGGATGAATCAAAGCTTGTCTCTGCTCTACAAGGTGCCATATGTGGCTGAAGAAATCCAGGATGAGATTGGTGAGTGTCTTGGTGTGCCAGCTCCCATGCCACTGTGTTAGACTACGAGCTTTTATACCGAGTGAAGTGGGCTCCAGAACAGCTGCTAGCTCCTTTGAGGGGATGCCCTCCACAACAAGCACTTGGGCTTAGGCTTAGGGCGGATATTCTCTGTCTGGGTTTTGCAACAGAGCCAGTCAGAATAGCTTGTGCCGAAGAACTTAAAGTCAACAACATGCAGAATAGCAAAGCTCTCTCTCAAAGGGAGGTAAAAAAGATCCATAAAAATAAGCAGATGCTTTTTTGCTTTATAGGAGTTTAATCCCATCTTTGCCAAAACCTCTTGCCGCATCAAACCTCTTGGCCCTTACTTGTATGTATTTCTAGCCAACGCCTTTACTGAAAATTCCAGATGAGACTTCAGAGTGTGCAAGATAAGATAACCTGGCAGCCCCGACCAGTGTTCCCCTGCAGCCCTGCCTCAGCTAGGTTCAAACCATCTGCCCCTTTCTGTTCCTGCCAGGCTTCGTGCCGTTTGTGTAATATTTCCTCTTGCTCCTTTCAGATGAGCTGCTTCAGGAGCAACGTGCAGACATGGATCAGTTCACATCCTCCATTTCTGAATCCCAGGTGGATGTCAGAGTGAGCTCTGAGGAGAGCGAAGAAATTCCCCTGGAGGGCAAACCTTTCCGTCCCTTCCAGGTGAAAACCTTCCCAGCCGTGCCTGAAAGCGAAGGTATGTGGAACTGAAAATTGGGATCACTGGCTTTACAAAACGTAGGTGCTTTTCCTTAGCTGGTAGGCTCAGTTCGGTGGAACAGAAAGCTCCATCCCTCTGGGTGACTCAAGAGTAACGCAGTCATCCCAGCAGTACCCCTCAGACTCTGTCCACTGGAAAGAGGCAGTGCTGCTTGTAATTTGCACTGAGCTGCTGTCTTGATTTTTCCGATTCTTTTCTTTGCAAGATTGTTTTATCTCTTTCCGTTTTGCAGGGAGTGTTAAATTTTTACTGTGTGCCTTGGCTCTGGAATTAATTTTCAGTCTTTAACCAAAATGCTCTCATATAACGTTAAGTCTTTGTGCCGTGACCTGCTGAAGGACTGCAGGAATTCTCTTTATTTTTTTAAAAAAAAAGATATCTATATTTTTTGTGTCATCGGGTGTTGACAGCTGGTGTGTACGTGTGTATTTATTTCAAAAATGCTTGAACAGAGTCCTGAGCTTAAAGAAATCTGTAGACTAAAAGCTTTTCCCAGGGTCTGAGTCAGAAATCATGCGCAAGCCTTTTTTCCTTTCTCTCTTAATCTCCTTTCTCTGCTATTTTTGTTTTTGTTTTCCCTCCTGCTAGATCCTCAGCCGGATTTGTACCATCCAATGAAAAAAGGTTGGTTCTAAGCTGCTCCCTCACAGTGCTTTCGATCACTCCTCCTACCTTCTCAGTGTGTTTGATAGCTTCATTTTAGTTTCATACTCACCTTTGTTTTCATTTCCCTGCTGCCATTTAGATCAGTAACTTTTCAATTTTGCTTGTTTAGGTCTAGTCTTAAAGAATTAAGAGCTGGTCTGAGCATCTAATTGATTGTGTGTGTTCCTCCCTGACGGGCTCACGAGGTGTCTCGGGGTGCATGGAGTAGCTTCTTTGCCCTCAAGAAACGTGGGCCCAGCAGTCTGTCTGCAACCGTGCAGTACTTTGCATCTGTCCGTGGGTACTCGTGTTTGACACTTCTCAAAATAAACCTTGCAGCGCTGATGGTAAATAGTCTAGAGGCTCTTCTGCCGCTGTGGAATCTGTCCTTACCGCCCAATGACAGCACTAAACTGGGAATGAGAGTGCTGCAGCAGACGTAGGCTGTGTTTCTCGGCTAAATGTCCTCATAGATAGTCTCGAGTGCAGCTAGTCTGGGACCTTATGGATAAATTAGGAGATTCTTTCTTTGTGTTGGTGGTCTCCTCGGCATCACCTTTCACACTTAGCATCCATCCGTGCTCGCAAAGTCCTGTGTGATTATCCATGTCTCCTTTAGCTCATTATTAATTCTGCAGTAACTCGGTGCCTGGCTAAAAAGGGGCTGCTTGGGCCTTAAGAGCAGCATAGGAATATTGGCCTTAAATTAAACCCTCTGCTAGCGATATAGTCCCAGGTAAAGATCAGGCCTGGCTGATCTGCTACCATAGATCTAGTTCTTAATATAAAAATGGAAGGCTAATTCTTAAAATGCTCTTGCGGAGCAGTGGTGCATGCGTGGGCAGTAAACCCAGCATTTTAATCTGCCTTTGGTTCCAAATATATTGTGCAGAATCTCAAAGGAAAGCAAAAGGATTTTGCTAATAACCATTTAATATGAACACAAATAGTTTTGTAACGTGGTGAAGGCCAGATAGCTTGAAACTCTCCTCGTTAACCAGCATTCCTCTACAAATGTAAGTCACCTTCATCCCTCGTACTGACTGCTCTGGAAAGAATTGGGACAACCTTTAGTTGGAATATTTTTTTTTGACAGCTGCTTTGTTGGCTTAAAGATGATAAATATGGGCTGGTTCTCCCCATTAGGGCAAATGGAAGAGTTTCTGATGACTCAGGAACAAGATTATATCCTGCACTTGCCCCTTTTCTCCCTTCCCTTTCCGTTTCAATGGGGCTGCTAGGGAGTTTTGTTTTGTTTGTTTGTTTGTTTTTTTTCCCTGGGAAGTGTATAATATAAACTGCCTTTGAGCTACATGGAACTGGGTCTGTTATTTGGTACAGCACTCTGACAAATGGCAAAGCTCGGTGCAGCAGCTGAACTCCCAGCCCTGGAGACTATGCTACATTGGCTCCTGAGAATTGAACAAAGCAGCCATAGGCCAAAAGCTGACACAGGAGTTCTCTAAAAACTATTTGTGGCTAGTCTCTCCAGAAAATCCCAATCATTGACTTCCACAATAACATGACCTGCTTCGACAGCCATGAGAAGTCAGGCTGGCAGTCTTGGCCGTGCCTGGAATCTGATTACTGTCTCCAAAGAACCGTACAGGAAAAGGGGATGCCCTAAAACCCGAGATGTCTCTTTCGGGAGGAGCTGGAGTGAAACATTCGTTTCCTTGGCATTTTCAGGCGGTAAAAGCTTGTCACTGTAAAAACTTGCCTTGGAGCCAAACTAGCCTTTCCTTGCATCTCATCAAAGAACATGCTGCCAATTTCAGCAGCAGCTGACATAATGTCTTAGGCAACCCGCAAGCTCAGCAGCTTGCGGAGAGGTGTATGCAATCACTGGCAAGGTGTTAAGCGCTGTAGTAATGTTTCCCCCGCCTCGTGCTCCTTGTTGGAGAGACCCCGCTGTAGGTATGAGGCTTTGCTGTCCTCCTGCTTTTGCATTAGGGAGGCACAGGTGTTGTGAAGGACATTACGTTGTGCCTGCTGATAGTGGAAAACTGGCGTTCTCCTGACTTGCTATGTTAGGTTAGCTTGAGCATCTTGCATCAAGCTCTTCTGTTATTGATCTGATCTATTTATAAACGCTTCAGATCAAAACAGTTTGTGCAGAGCAGCCGCCTTCTGTTAATTGATATTCTTCTCTTGAGCCTATGCTAGTTTCAGCCTAGAAATGGGTGAGCGATGTTCTGGTACAAAGGCTAGTGTAGTGCTTTGCTCCTCCCTTGCTCTGGGATTTATTGTTTCTGGGCTCGTGCCAGATAGGGGACAGCGGCTCATTACGGAACCGCGCTGGGCGACCTTGAAATTCTCATTCCCGAGGCACTTGCTGATGCGCTCGATTTCAAAAGAATGGGCGATGCTGACCGTGCGGTTGAAAGCGTTCCCCTGCGTGCCGGCTCTCAGCGGGGAGGAGATGCGTTCTTCTATCGCGGGGGTCACGGTGAGGTGGTTGGGGGCGACCCAGGGTGACATTTGTGGAAAGGAGCTGCGCGCTCGCAATTTGTGTTCTGCGTTGCCTCGGACCTTCTCTAACAGCACCACTTTAACAGTATGGTATTTCTGGATTTACACTTCAGCCTGGTTTTGGTGAGTCTTGTCTGCCCCCCTCATTGCCACCTCATTTCCCCTCATTAACAGAACCCCCCCAATCACTTGCCACTGTAGCATAGCTTATGAGCTCCCCTTCTGACACAACAGCATGAAGACAGATTAATAATCAGCGGTCCATGCGGTTAAACACGCTAGCCATGGCAGCTCTACAGAGAGTAGATAACCCTTCCCAAATGTCACTGAGGGCTGACTAACGGTCCCTGCCTTGCTCTTTTGGTGCAGGTTCTGGCATGACGGAGCTGGATGGGCTGATTGGCGCTGAAGAAAAAGTGATTAACAGCAAGAACAAAGTGGATGAAAATGTGGTGAGCCCTTCACCTTTATTTTGTACAGCAAAGCCTGCCGTGGACACTAATTAATAGTGGTGGCTTATTTCCATGTCTCCTTCCTGCTTACAGAATGTCAGTGTAGTCATTATCCATATGGTGTGGGGGAGTCAGTTTTCTGACTATTGTAGGCTCTTAATACTGATTAGCATCAGAAGGGTGGGAGGGTGAGGGAAGGAGAGAGATCTAGATCTTTGGCAGTCTGAGCTGGAGAAGTGGCTGATTTAGTGACTGCTTTGCCACGCTGAGACCCTTTGATACGCCTTTATTTTAGCTAGGTAGCTTGCTGTCTGAATACACTTGAACGCTGGTGTGTTCTGTTGGGCTTCCCACCTATTTCTTATGCCAAAAAGACATTACCACCTTCTGAAGGTGAGCGACCCAGTAGGCATTAGCTCTACCCACAGTGTAAAGAATCTGCTGCGTCAGAGTGGCAGCTGGCTTGCCTCAGTTCCCTGGGTTTAAAAAAAAAGTCAAGTATGAGAGTTTCCTTTCAAAAGTATTTGAAAGCCACAGGTTAGATCTGGCACAACAGAAATGCTGTGTCCGTGGCAAGTGCCTAGTTTTTAAATTGGGCCTTTAGTTTGAGGTAGTCGGAACATCGAAATGGTCGCAGTGCTAACTTGGGTGGCTTTAAAAGTTGGAGAACATCCCGCGCTGTTGAGAGCAGGGGAAAGGTGGTAAGTAGTTCGGAGCCTTTGCTAGCATTCGTTAAAGGTCTCTTGTCTGCCTTCGTATTCCTTCTCCCACCTGTTTTGTACGGCTCCTTTCATAAAACGCTTTTGTGACTGTTTTCAGGTGATTGATGAAACCCTTGATGTGAAGGAAATGATTTTCAACGCGGAGCGTGTCGGTGGGCTGGTGGACGAGCCGGTATGTATGTGGCTACCGAGTCTAGCCAAGTGATCGGCGAATTCCTAAAGCTGGATTTCGGTTCCTGTGTGGTACAGAATACCAGGGGTTCTGTGCCACGGCACTGCTCCGGGAGGTCATGCAGAGTATAATGCAGCACGGCACGTCTGCATAAAGATGGAAACAGTCCACGCACGTAGATGCTAACTTGACTCTTGAGTTGCAAAGGTGTTTTGTGGGATAGGAGAGCGGCGTGAGTCAGCGCCTGTGCAGAATGCCAAAGTGGGGAAGCACTTGTGTGTTCCTTGTCCTTTTGGTGAAATATTTAGAGGTGAAATACTTAGAGGTGAAATATTTCCACTGTCCAGTGTAATGAGTCGTGTCTTGATACCACAGATGGTTGAAGACCTTCTTGGTGGCCACCTTTTAGGTTTGCGCTTAGCAGCGCATCTCCCGCATCGCTCTTCCTCTACCCGCTCCCTTGTTTTCTTCCCTCCAGGATAATGACAACTCCCTTCGCGATGACTTCAGTTTCAGCAGCAGCGCCCTTATTGGCCTGTTGGTGATTGCTGTTGCCATAGCTACTGTTATAGTCATCAGCCTGGTGATGCTGAGGAAGAGGCAGTACGGGACCATCAGCCATGGAATTGTGGAGGTGAGAAACAACTCCTGCTCCATAACCGAGGATGAAAATAGTCAGCATTGAATCACATGTTGTGTGTAGGGGGTGAAGATGGCGGCAGCTGCCAAGCCATCAGCTGCGCTGCTCCTAGCTAGATGGGCCTTAACTCTGTAGCTGCTGACATCTTCATCGCTTATTTATTAGTATGCAGGTATCAGTCAGTGTGCCATGCTGGGACCTGTCACTTTGCGGTTGTATTCGCTTATCACAAGGAATTCAATTAGGCTTCCCTGTCTGGCTCAGGGTAGGATTTAGCAGTAAATGAGCTTTTCAGGCGATATCTTTAGCAGGGGAGTAAGTCAGTCAATCTATAGCAATTTGTCCTCCCAACTAATGGAACAACTATTAAGACAGCGCGATCGGCTGAACACCGAGAAGCGATTCCCTCTTATTCCTTCTGCTCCCAGCATGCACGTTTCTAATGACAACTTCATGGAGTCTGGAGAAAGCTGCTTTTCCTCTTTGCCCAACCGATGCGGGAAACTATAACGACCTTTAATGAGAGAAGCGGGTCCCAAATTTGTAACATTAGCTAACTTCTTAGAGATTTGTGGAGAACGTCCCCAAAGAGGCCAGGCTAGGCAAGGAGGCATTAGCACCCAGACGAGGAACTCTGTTAAGCAAATTATTTTTTGTGGCTTACCTTTTTTTTCCTGTTCACTGCTTACCACGGTGTTTACCTCTTGTTACTATGAAATGAGGCCTGCAAGTACCTCCTTTGACCGGTAACCGTCTGGTCTTTCTAAAGGTTGACCCGATGCTTACCCCAGAAGAGCGGCATCTGAGCAAGATGCAAAACCATGGCTACGAGAACCCCACTTACAAATACCTGGAGCAGATGCAGATATAAAAGAGGTGAAGATACAGCAGCCCTGACCGGGAAAGGAGCAGGGCGGAGGGCCAAAGTGGTCCAGCGTTTTGGATCAACTACTGACCAACAGTTGCTTCAAGAGGACTTCATCTTACATTCAGAACTCCTGGATCATTAAGACTATAATTACTACTGTAGAGTTGCAATTTCCATTCTTTTAAATGGGTGAAGAAATGATAATATAACAATATGATATATAAATCTCCTTTAAATGGGAAAAATGGATCTATTGCAGATATTTGACTGAGATGTAGTTTTCTTTTTTTTTAAATAATCTGAAAAATACCAGTTCCGTTGTACTGTTGTCTGATACAAGCTCTATATATATATAAAATGGGAAATGTTGATTTTTATTTCTGATAGACCACCTGTATATTGAGGGTCATTTGTACCAGCCCGCCTTGTAAAAAGGAGACAGTTGTGGCTCTTGAGTCATTTTGGCTTTTATATATAAAGCGGTAATTTTTTTCCTTTTTTTTTTTCCTTTTTTTTTAATTTTATTTTTAAAGTGAATTTCACTGGGAGTTGCAAAGAGATTAATTTAGGGATAGGAACTCTGACAGCATAAGCAAGGAAGCAATTGGGAAAGGTATCTTAACAAAAATCCTTATAACAAGAAAAAAAGAAAAAGAAAAAAAAAAGAAAAAGCCCATCCTCATATGCCAGTGATGTGCACCCTGCTGCCTAGCAGTTTGGGCTCTAGGAATCAAGACTCCCTGGAGGCAAGGAGTTAAAAGGCTTCTAGCATCTCTGTTTATAGTTATTCTAGTGGAATGTTAGAACATGGTTTGTGCATACTGGGGTCTGCACATTCCCCTTCCAGATTCAGTTCTGCTCTAGAGTTGGAAGTTCCTGGTATCGAATTTAAATCCTCTGTTCTGAACCAGTTTCCTTCAGTACTCACCTGGCATTAACAGCCCCCTCTTGCTACTACTTCCTAATTTTCCCCAGCTCTCCTGCCTCACCGACATGGTAAGTAGTTGAGACGCAGGGTTTTCGAGCCTTTGCGGCTCTTTCGGTGACGTCGGGCCATGGGCACGGCTTTGGGCGTTTGCCCAGAAACGACAAATCACTGCAATAATCAGTACCTTGGGAGCTGATGAACGGGGAGTTCACCTGAACCGGGCTTAGAAGAGCAGTTTGCTTAACTGGGGTTAAGAGAGGGGTAAGTTGGGAAAGGGATATTGCCTGCTTTAAGGGAAATTGGATGCGTAGGCCCCGATAAGAACAAAAGGGGTATTGTTCCACTCACCATCATGTCTTTGTAATGCTTGTATAGTTGGTGTTAATGCTCACGGCTTTTTTAAATCTGGAGGTTCTGGTAACCTGTGGTGTATTTTTTCTATTTTTCCTGTGACTTTTATTTTTTCTTCCCCCTTCCGTGTCTCTTCCCACTATGCACAGATTTACCTGCAAACTCCTTAGTGTGGTCTGTGGGGAATGTACAAAGTTTAAACACATCAATAAACACTTTAACTTCCAGATCGTCGCTTCTCTTTATTCACGGGCTCGCTTAAGTTTCCCTCTCCTCCCACCACGTCCTTGCCCAAAGCCTTTTGTGGTTCTTCCAGATCCTGCTGCCCTTTGCGGAGAGAAGGCGGCGCGATACTTAACCAGCGCCCGGGACTCCTGAGTAACGTTCCAGCCTCACGCTGCAGCTGTTAGAGGCCAGAGCCGCGGGTCAGCGGCCGCTCTTTGTCATCTGGCTGGCTCCAGAAGGCATCACGAACGCTTCTGCGGCGGTAAAAATGCCGGAACCGCTCCTCGGGTGAAGGCGGCCGCTGGCACGGCTTCTCGGAGCGAGCAGAGCCAAAGCGCTCTGCACAAGCAAGCTGTTCCCGCCGCTCGGCCATCCACCTGCGCTTCCTCGCGAGCTGTAGGAACGGATCCGGGGGGTGGGGAAGGCGGATTTGGGTAGCACGGCTGGCTTTGCGCTCGGAGCCTGCGTCGCCTCAGAAATAGGGTTGGACAGAGGAAGGGGGGGCTGCGGGAAGTGCAGATAAGAGGGCACAGGAAAAGACAGGCCTCAAGCAGCGGCACGGTTTCCTCGAATGCCTCCTGTTGTGGAGGGCCAGATCTGAAATACTTGGAAGATGTAAAGAGCGCAGGGCAGTAATTGGCTGCCTATGGTTAGCGTGATTCTGTCATTCTGTTTTCTGTATCACTTGTGATGTTTGTCTTTTACGAAGGGAAATAACTTGACTGTCGGGTTTAACTTTCTCTTCCAGAACACCTAAAACTAACAGCCTGTAAAGCTCACAGCTGTCTCCGCTCCTGCATGTCATTCCTCTTCCATTTCCCTTCTTTGAAGTGTGACCTTGAAGGCAAATTCCTCCCCTCTCGCGTCTCGGTGAAATGACCGGTGAGTCACTGCCGTTTGAACACTGTTTTAGGAGGCCGAGAGCCAGAATTAATCTTCCTTCGCATTGATCTGGGCGGCTCCCAATAGGTCTGAATGAAGAGGGAAGAGAGGAGGTAGGAGGAAACACGAAAGCTTCCTATTCTATGTCCTGTTTCTCCTTAAACGTGGGCTCCTTGGTTCCACTGGAACTTCCACGGTCTGGTTAAATTATTCAGACTCTGCAGGAAGGAACAGATGCCGTCCTAGAAAATGCCGTCTGTTGCCTTGTCGCAACTACTTGGGAAAGAGTTTTGATTTTGAAACTGTAGATTTCATTTCAATGAGCAAATCTTCAGTCCAAAGCTGCTTCTCGGACTGCGCCCTGCGTGCAGGTGACCCGAAAGCGAAACCAATCGCAGAGGCTGTGGATGGAAATCCAAGAAAACATTTGGGTATTAGATTATTTTTTTTTTTCCCTTCAATAAGTTCTATTGGTCCTACAAAATAACACACCTCGGGCTGGGATCAAAGTCTGTTAGTTACCTGCTTCGGCACAGGCTGCCAAGCGTTCGGGATCGATTCTTTATGATGGATTTTGACCGCAGCTTCTGAAAAAATAATGTTTACAAGTATTCGCTTGAAGATGGGTGCTAAGGCATCCCAGAAACGATGGGCCGATATCCCAGGAGCAAGGCCACAGGGAAGTTGGGGGAAGCGTCAAAAGACGCTTAAAATCAGATCACCCAAAGCTCAGTGGAGTAGTTGGTTGGGAAAAGACTTGCAGGGTGTTGTAGGGAGCTGCGTTTTGGAAGAAAACTAATTTTTTTTGTTTTAAAAAAGTCGTCCTCTGTTTACCTTTTAAGAGGAGCAGCGTGGTTCTCGGTTAAGGGAAAAGGATGTTTGAGAGAGGGGCCTTTGGTAACGGGGAGCGCTGGGTCACTTTGTCCCCTTCCTTATCGCAAAGCTGTTGGTTAATATCGCTCCTCCGAGGGTGCCCCGGGGTGACGCGCGTTGAAACCGTTCCACGCACGATGCTCGGCGGATGTCACGTGGGCCGATTTATCTTACCGGCCTCGCTTGCCTTTCACGTGGGAAGCAATACTCACCGAGATGCGTGTGGGGCACGTTTGCTGCGTTCAGCCCCGGCCAGCAGAAGAGTTTGGAGGTGCTCGTGAGGAGAGGAGCCCAAGTGCGTGGTGATGCGGTGCCTTCCCCTGCGCTGTTCGCTTGCTGGAGCCCATAAAACCTCCTAATCCTTAGACCTAGGGTGTTTTAGCCTTGAGCATCCGTGTTTGTGGGAGCAAGCTGCGGGTCTTGGTGTCAAGGCGTCTCGTATGTCCTTTTGTCCAGCTCTAGTGCAGCGCTTAAGTCGGTCTCATCGCACAGGAATTTCTTCGTGTGGGTCTCCGGAGCAGTTGCAACTCGGTATTTGGCATCAGCGCTTTGCTCGTGGCCGTGCTGCAGAGGCTTTTAGATGTGCACAGCAAGGGTCAAACGGCGATCAGCTGGGAGAAAGCCCGTTTTTAGAGGACATATTACTACTCTGCGTGCCAATCACTAAGGAGGAAGGTAGGGAAAGGGAGGGCAAGCAGAGCTAGATGCTCATGTTAGGTAGTTCGGAAAGCATGATGAAAATATCTCAGTCAAGCCTTTGAAAAAGAGTGGGCTGCTGGAAATGAGCATTGATCCCCGCGCCGTACGCCGGGCGGCAAATGGAGTTGGTGTAATAATTGTGTCCACGCTGACCCGATGTCATGTGGGTCGTGCCGGCTCTGCAGCAATTTCTCAGCCCCTGTAAAAAGCTGTTTGTGCTCTCGGGGTCTCGGTGGGACCACGTGCGAATCACCTGGCCGCCACCCTTGGCAACAGCAGGGGATGAAAGCCTTGGGGAGCTGTAAGGCAGCAGGCTTAAAAGCTGTTTCCCCAGTGCAGGAGTCAGGGCATCCTTAACCCGTGCTGTTCCTTACCGGGCAGCGCTGGATGCCTCTCCCCAGATTCACCCCCTGATCGCAGCGGGCACCGGCAGCTTCGCTGCGGAGCCATGAGACGGCTCTGCTGCGGGCAGCGCGTAGCAGGGACGTGGCATTAAGTGATTCTGCAGGAGCGAGCACGTTAAAGCACAGGAGTTTCGCTGTGTTTACCAGTGACCCGTGGGGAGCCTGTGCTTTGTTGCAGGCGCACTTAACCTCTGGCCTGTAGGCTCTCCGTGCGGTCTGCCAGGACAGTTTAATGTAGGCTGTTTTATTTCAAGCAGCTCTCCTTTCCCGAGAGCAACCTGGGAATGCGCTGCGGCCTGAACGAGTCAGTTCTTAAATAGCATCAGCCGGCCTCTGGATGGCATCTGGGAGGTTCTCCGAGCGGCCGCTGTGCCCAGCGCGCCGAAAAAAACCTGGTGCTTGGGAGCATCGGTGATGGGAAAGGCTGGGGCCTGAGGGAAGTGGTCCCGTCTCCCCAGAAGCTTGTCAGGGGGAAGGGGGTAAAGAGCCTGCAGGGCAGGGCTAAGCGGAGGAGGTGATGGAGCATGGTCCGTGAGGCTTAATATCCTCTTCCAAAATTGCTGGCTCTGACTGGAACAACTTGGGGGATATTCCTGTTCTCCAGAGGCTTCCTCATCCTCCCTCCTCACAGCTGTGTGGAGCTGTGGGTCCTACAGCCTGGCTGTGTGCAGGACGGACGGTACCTGGCTTAGCAGATCTCCTGCTTGCCATGCCTTAGATTTCTGCAGGTGGGAGAGCAGAAGGGGCAGGGGGAGCCAGTTGTACCTGTGAATTTTCCTCCTAGCATCCTCCAGGTCCCTGCAGCCTCCACGGCAATGCGAGCTGGTCCAAATCCTTCCTCTGAGCCTGGGCTGGAGGCCACTCCAGAGGCAGAAACCTCTCGCAGGCTGGCTGCCCGGGACCGGGAGCTTCCCACCGTGCTTCCATGTGAGAGCACGGATTCCCCCAGAAGGCACCCTCAGCCCTTCTGCCTCCTTGCCTGCCCCCTGCAAATGTTACGTGGCGGGGTGGGGAGCCCGTCTATCCTCCAGCTGGAGACGGCGGGGATGTGCAAAGAGCCCGTGGGGCAGCCCCACGGACCGTCTCTGTGCCCGCACAACCGCGGCTTTTCTCCGCCTGGCTGCGTAGCAGTAAGTGAAGCACCCGAGGTTTCGAACGTGTCCGGTCTTTGCTTTGAAGCTTCTCACGCTGGCCGTGCGCATTGCTGCTCCTCCCAGGTATCTGTGCTCCGAGAGAGGCGAAGGATGCGATTTTCCCCTGTACCACGGCGGCTGCCTCTGATGCGAAGCCCGGCGACCTCCGAGACTGCAGCGTGCCATCGGTTTTACCAGGAGCTGCGGGGTTTCTTCCGTCCGAGGAAGCGGGAGATGCATTTCCAGCGAGAAAGGAAGCTGTTCATCGTGAGGATGAAAGGTACTTTACTCAGCCTACAAGCCACAGGGACTGTAGCAACCTGCGTCTAGCTATAGATGATATAGATTATAAACCGAAGAGAGGTGTCTCTGGTGCCGTAGCCTTGAGAAGGTCCTGTTCCTACGATGCCCGTGCACCCCGAGCGCTTGGCCTGCAGCCCCGCTTCGCGCCGCTGCCTGCTGCGATGCCACCCGCGCCTTGCCATCGCTGCTGCTACGGTGCCGCCCACGTTAGCAAACCCTGCGGGCTTGCCGGGTGGCAGGGACTCTTCCGACCGCTTTCCCCAGCGGGCTGAGTTCCGAATCCTAAATTTCTGGGGAGGCGATGCCGTGAAGGAGGCTGGGTGCCCTGCAGCGCGCAGTTGTTTGCTGATTACACCAGACGCGTGTACGGTAGGCTCTTCTACTGGGAGAAGCAAGTACGGGCGTAAAGAGTTTAGAAATTCTCTCCCTGTAAAACTTAGTGCTGCAACGGCTAAGAGGCTGGGGGTGGGTTTTTGTTCCGCTGCTCACGCTGGACAACGTAGATGAGGGCTAAGGAAGATGCGGTCGTGCCTGGGTTAGATTGAACATCCCTTCTGGATCATACCACAGCAATTGTTCGGTGCGTTGTCCTGCAAGGTCGCGGAGATGAAGGGGTCTAACAACGGCAAGCTCAAAATACAGGAAAATTCGGGTCTGTTGGATGGTGCCAGGGTGGATATTTATTTTTTTTTTAGCTGAAAGCGCAGCTGCTTCAGAGAAACAGGGAGAAAGTGGCGTAAGGGCTTTCTGAGCGGAGGGAGGGAGGGATTGATTCCCTTCCCTGCTCCCTGGGTGGCTGCTCTGTGTTTGCGCTCCCCGAGGAGCTGCTGGGAAGGGTACCCAGTGTCGACCTGCAGTTCTCGACTTCGCTGGCTGGCGCTGGGCTTGGTGCCCCCAGGACGTGCCTTTGAACGTGCAGCAAAGCGAGGCAGTCCTAAAAGCGATCCAGTTGAAAAGAGGCATTACACGGTGGGCTTTTTGGGCCGCTGCCCGGGTTTGCAGGGCGCGTTTGGGAACGAAGGGGGGGGTTGTTTTTCTGCGTGTTTATCAGGGCCTCCGGTTTCTACAGCACAGACTGGCACAAGAACAGAGCGGAGCCGATTCTCTCGGGGCTGGCACCGTGTAATCAAATGCAAGGTGAGTTATAATAGTTTCCTCCAGCGTGGCGGTTTGGCAGGGAATAATCCTGCAGCTGGTGCAGGCTCGTGGAAAAATGTAGGTTGGAAGGGACTTCTGGAGGGCATCTCACCTAACTCCCGCTGAAAGGGCCAACTCTGAAGTCGGATCAGGTCGCTGTGCGGTTGAATGTAGTGCTGCTTTTTCTGCAGCGGCTCCCCTTCCCCTGTCAGTGGGTTTTGGGGCACGAAAAAACTCTGAATTATTATATGAGGTCAGTGAAGTCTCTAAAGGTGAATTCCTACTCCATCTTAACAGTGGGCCACAGGAAAAATGCATCCTTTTTTCCTCCGCTGGGCAAGCGTACTTATTTGCGCGGCGCTCTTTTAATGGGGATGCAGTCCTTGCGACGCTAAACCCTGCTCCTCCGCGGAGGGAAAGGTCCTGGCTGTCACTTCTTCGCATCTGTTCTTTTGACGTGATGGGATAATCTGCTCTACAGGCTTTGAGATTTTGTCGTATCCTGCGAAGACGCGGTTGCGGACACGAGTTTTCAGCGGGCACGAGGAAGGCGACGCATCTTTGGAGGACGGCTCGTTGCCACGTGAGTACTCGCGTGCTGGAAAAGAAATAAACTGCAGGCAGAGCGATGGCCCGGCTGTTCTCTGCTGGGATGCCTTCATGGTGGTTTGCGGGGTTGTTTTTTTTTTTCTGGGCTGAATTTCGGTTTTACCACTTGCTGGCAACGCGAGCTTGGAGCAAGTCACTGCAGCTCAGTCCAGCTACTGGAAACCGGAGCCAGGCTGGGACTATCCCGGGGCTCGTGCCCCTGCGGCAGCGTTTGGACCGAGCTCTTGGGTACCACCGCTGTTCTGCTGGGTCACAGATTCCAGCTCCAGCTATTCCAGTTGCTTAATGTAATAATTAATCCCTTTTGTGTGTATTTTGTGCCCTCCTTTGCTCTGGGAGGTTTTTTTCTTACTGCTGTCTCCTTGTTTTGAAGGGTGAATTTCAAGAACGCCGCAGAGGATGTTACTGCCCTACGTGACGAGGCATCCTTCATTTTTCAGGACGATGCATCAAGAACTACAAGCCAAAAAAAAAAAGAGAGAAAACTGAAACGTCCTTGCATTTTACTGTCAGGCCTATTTACTGAAGTTTATATTTAAAAACAGAGAATACTTGCATTTCCTAGGACCCAAAATCATTAGTGGAGTTGAATCTTCCCCAGAAATCAGTTTTGGTAGCCAGCAGGGCAGCTGAACTGGGTATCGCCCGCTCTTGGTTTAGACGGTGCCTTTTGTTCCTGTGCTGCCAGTTCATGCTTTGACAAGGGACTTAAATGTGGGCTTATTTTTGAGATTTTTCAAGTGTTCTCTACTTTTATAGACTAATCATTAAGGGATGCGGATCTGGATTGAGTCCATCCAGCAGCACAGTACTTTACTGGAATGTTTGAAATATCTTTATGATGAGCGACAGAAGCTTCAGCACAGAAATTATGATTCCCCCCCTCAACACACACACATGACTTGGTCTCTTTTTTTGGTGGGGGGCTTTTTCTTTTTCCCCCATATACAAAGTCTAGGGGTGGGGGGGGCTGCAATTTGAATTTCTCCTCAGAGAAACGATTCAATTCAATTGGGGGGGTTTGGCTGTGGCTGAGGTGGTTGTTTCTATGTTTCTAAATTAAAAAATAAAACCAAAATAAAAATCAATTTTGGTTTTGGTTTTATTTTATTTTCTTTATGACTATTATTATTCTTTTAGGGCTTTATTTTACTTGACCAGACTTAGAGTAGGTGACTGCTTGCAGAGAGGTGTACGCCTTCATCTGCATCCATACGTTGTTCTTTACCCAAACTGTACCCAGGTAAGAGATACCATGCAACTGATAAAAGTCATCTTCTATTTTGAAGCTTCTCCCCTTACACCTGCTACCTGCTGAATCACAGCAACAAGAGAAAGCGTACAGCACTTATACTAAAACATAAACCAGAGTCTAAACAAGAACAGACATGGGTTCCTCGTTCATTCTTCACCCCCGGAGAGCTAATGCAAGGGCTGTACAGTCCTGGTTATACGTCCACTGCTGGCTGTTAGCCTCCAGCACTGCCCTTAAGTCCAAAATATAAACTAGTTTCTACATAAGATGAATCAATTAAGACCAAAGTCTCAACCCCTGAGCTCAAGCAATAGTTAATCAATTAGTTAATTAAGCAAACGGCTATGCACATGTGTCGTGGTTTAGCCCCAGCCAGCAACCAAGCACCGGCACTAAACTGGCAACCCCGCAGCCGCTCGCTCACTCCCCCCACACCTGTGGGATGGGGGAGAGAATCGGGAGAGCAAAAGCAAGAGAACTCGTGGGTTGAGATAAGAACAGAATAAAAAAAGAATAAAAAAAGGCAATAATAG
>VZTV01072623.1:8948-24382 GCA_013400875.1 Anhinga rufa | reverse complement strand
ATCTAACTTGCACCCTACTGCAAAAGCATAGATCTCGCCTCAGTGACACTGACATACATTTACTAGTCCTAATGTACTATTAAAGGGTATGAGGAGTTATTTGAGGAGTTATTTGAGGACTTTCTCTGAAGGAGAAGGCTGGAGAGGAAAGGTTGGAGAGGAAAGAGAAGGAAGGTTGGAGAGGAAACGGAATTCTGTTTTTATTCCCAGACTAGTAAAAAAGGAAAAAGCTTCTCTTAACCAGTGGCAGTCAGAAATTTTTCTTTGTTACAGAATTGGGATGTTTAGAGGAATAAATGCTCATCTGAGTTCTTCTTGGAAACATTACAGGTTTTTTATAAAAAAACCCTTTGCCTTTAGTAAGGAGTTCTACCAGGGACCCCTTCCCAGAGAATGAGGTGGGACACAAAATAAGACGTGGCATGGGTGGTGTGGCATTCATGTCCTTCTCCTGGGTTAGGAAAAACCCATCCTCAAGTTCATGTTCCTTTTTCATATGCCTGTATATTTTTCTGCAGTATATTTATGTATGCAAAGCTGCATAGCTCTAACAGAAGCGGCTGAGAGCAATGGATTTCAGTAAAGGCAGTTTGCAGCCCACTGATAGGGCAGGAGCAGGCTACCTCCTGAGCCAGCGGGTGCCTGGCTATATCAACTGGCTGTTATGGGAGAGGAAGTTGTGATTCTGTCTTTTGGGAGCAAGGGAGAGAGTGCAGGGAAGGAAATATTTACAAAATAAAGCTTAATAAATCTCTTTCCATCCTACCCAAAATGCTAACTCTTTTAAACTCTCCATCCCCCAAGGGAAAGGGAAGTTGCTCCATTTATAGCTTTTTTTCTCAAGGTAGTCATAAAGACAGTGAGCATGAGAGAAAATAAACTCTAGCTCTGTATAAATGGTAGCATAGAAATGATGTATCCATTTTATTACTGCCATCATGCATTACACATTTGGCTTCTCCAGACAATAGCCATATTCATAATTCAGACAGTTGGTATTTAAATATCCCATGAAGAAGGCATTTAAGGAGAAACCTCTCTGCTAGCCATGGCACAGCAATGTTGAAAGCGGGATGGGGTGTTGGTCAATGGAATGTCTCTGTTTTAGAAATGACCCTTATTATCAGGGCTGCTAGCTCCAAAATCAGGTTGTGAATGCCCTGCAGGTATAATACCAGAAAATTAAATAGTATACCTGGCCCTTTTATGTAACACAACGTAAGTACAGATAGAGGAAGAGAAGTGATGATTCATTATCTGTTCATCCAGAACCCAAGATTGCTGATTCATATGCTACATCCTAAAGCTTCACAAGTCTAAACGTATTTTTTGACTACTGACAAATCTCTATAAAAAGCTGCTGTGCACAGGAGAATGCCCATGCTTTCTGTCATCAACCTTGTTCTCAATCAAAAGGTCTAGATCAGCCCTAGGCTCATTGGTATGTAATGTCTCTTCTAGTATGCCCTACTTCTAGCCTCCCTTGTTATAAGCTTTACAGGTAACATAGCATTAGTTTTGTCCTCTGTGTTTTCAAATGGCATGGAGAACTTAAAAAATACATAATATAGTCTATAGCATGCTACAGCTTTTGTAAATTGCATTCCAGCCTCATGCTTGTGCCGTTTTTTTGATAGCCATATACAAAAATGAAGGCAAATCAATCCCTCTTGCAGGTAAAGGTCATTCTGCCCAAGCCAGGGATGCACTCGGACTTTTTTTTTATATATCAGTTTGAAATTAGCAAAACCTTCTTTCTACCATTGTTATCGAAATCAGGCATTAATCTCTATTTTGTTTAATCTGTATAAACCTATGAGTTGGATGCAATGTTGATTAAAAACAACTGTGCATAATGAAACTGCAAATTTTCTGGAAAGACATGAGACCTACTCCAGTGTACACACATCAAAGTAGTGTGAAGTGATGAATAACTTGTTGCCATATAAATATAGAAGGTCCCTGCCATGATTCCCTGGCTGACATTTCTAATGAGAGGTTCTCAACTAAGTCAACAGAGCTATTCCTCTTGCTTTCATGGGTCTCTGAGGTCCTCTGTTCTTAGGATCATTTCCTGTCTTTATCCATGTGAATCTGAAAGAGTAATTATACTCCTGAAGATCTTTCTCTGAACAATGTTACCACACTCAGTGTGTAACCCTTACAATGCAAGTAATAACAAGGATGGAAACTCCCACTCCTACTATCAGTCTTTTCCTGATGAGGGCAAGGAGATGCTTAGAAGGCCATTCAGTGGGATGTGCTCTGAGTTTGAGACAATTCTACTTTCACTGTGCATCATCCTCACAGCCACAATAGTTTGCACAAATTTAACAGAGCACAAGGTTCTTTGAATACGTAGGCTTCTGTACTTCAGTGCCAGTATAATTCAGTCAGCTTGAATGGTGATAAACCAACTCCAATCTGTTGCAGTGCTGAAAAGAAACACCATAAAAAACCTATGATAGTTTCAAGAAGTGTTGCCTAATATTTATTTCATCTGTCTGTATTCTTTATGGAAGAAGAAGTGGTTCAGAAGGCCAGCTGAGCAAATCTGCTACCTTCCCTGCAGATTATTTTAAGTTTCACAGCTGAATGATGATGTTTTCAGCCTTATCAAAAGAGTTATATGGTTAAAGATCTGAAACAAGGAACTGGAGCGAGACTTGCTAGCAGGAGGGAAAGGAGACTTACAGATATACCATGCTATATACATTCCAACAACCTACAGCCAAACTACTGTAGAATTCTTTGACCCACTCTCATGTCGTACAATATTTAACTGTTGAGTCAGCATACTTTTAGCAGGGTAAGACTACTGAAACATATTGTGACTCCACTGCTGATACATAGCATCATATCTAAAACCAGTTTTCTTCCTTTTTAAGTCTTATGAGTAGATGAGTTCAATTACCCACTGAGACTTCATTCTTGCAGATAATTGACTACTCATCCACCTTAAAATTGTCTTTGGGAGCCTTGCTCAGAAGGCAGGTGATAGCATGACTGATGCAAAAGGTGTATGCATGGATTTAGAGTGGGTAAGAGAGATACGAGCACAGCATTCTGAGCAAATGCTTAGTTAGCTTTTTTTTTTTTTAATCTGAAAAATGGGGCACTGATTTCCTGCCAGGGGACACTTTTGAATAGGAATGTCTGGAACTATCTATTACATTGGTTCTAACTTGGAGTAGGAGGCAGAGAGCAGGAGGATGGAAAAAATGGATGCCAGGCTAGAAAATAAGTTGAGTTAGAGGCTCCGTATCTCGGAGGCTTTGTTTTGCCTTTGAATAGTGTCCCAGAATGGGTACTGACACCGCATTTTGCTATGGTGCCCTACACCTTCCTCAAAGGGGAACCAGAAGAGATCACTGCCAGTTCATGTTGGTCATTTTCTCCCACCACATATGTCATAATTTAAATGTAACATGTGCCAAGAAAGATCTAAGCAAAAATCTTTTTATTTAGACACATTGTCTGAATATGAAGGAAAATTTTAAGTCTTCATAAATTCTGTATTTTCACTGCAGTTAAGTGTTTTGTAGGCACATTTGATTTTATCCAAACATCACTACTCTGGCAGAAATTCCCTCTTGGGTTTTATTTTAAAAAAAACCTTTCCATGTCGAGCAGTGCTAAGCACAAGGGCCCTAATTCAGAGGTGATGCTGGCCACTGCCCTCCCTTCCTTTGCTCTGTTCCCTTCACCTTGTGCCTCAAACGATGCAACACAAATGTTAGGAAAAGGTGAGAGCTAAAATGGTGGTGACATCTCAAGAGGCACATTTTCTTGCCATCCCACGCCTCCTCCTACGGCTTTTTTTTTTTTTTTGTCCCTGCAGTTAAAGGAGCTGTGCCAGGCCTGAGCATGTCTAGCTGCTGTGTGTGCCAGCCGCAGGGCTGGGCTCACACATACGCACAACAAACCCTCCCCAGTGGAACACTCATCACAGAACTGAGACAAGGCAGGTTGCTGGAGGGAACATAACAGGGGACTCAACCTGCTGTTCTGGCCCTGAGGACGTGAGGGGAAGGGATCGGATCCATCCTTGCCTCCTCTCACTGTAGCTAACAGAAGGCAGCCAAGAATTGATTCAGTGAGCCTTTCTAATTAATTTTGGGTCGTGCCAAAGACGTTTGCTGAAGCCACAGCAGGACTTCAGATGAACTGCTTTGCCCTGAAAAACAACTGAGAGCAGTCATGTTCTCCATTACTGCTGAGAGACAGCTTAAAAAGTCAGCAGCCTGTCAGCTCCAAAGTGGTGCCTCACTGTAAGTGTGCTATTAGATTTACCATATGCTAACGTGTCAGATGCAAAAACAAGGTTTGCATGTCAGTGGGTCTGCTGCGAACAAGCTCCAGTACAGCAGTTCAAATGCACAACCATGAACATATCTTTTAAAGGAAAGGGTCTAGATCAAATTCAGAAGCAATTTAAAAACAGGAGGGTGTTAGTTTCATATAGATAAACATGGGAGAATTATATAAGGTGGTAAAAGGCACATAGCAAAGGAAAGGAACATACAAACAAGTCCTTGCAGGTCATTGTGGCCTGGCTTTGAATTCCTTCTGAATTTAGCCTGGAATGTCAGTGCCCATGTCAAGTTGCTGTTTGAACACAGCACAACACAACCTGCCCAAGCTAAGCTGCAAACATGAAAACCAGTTCCCCTATTTCTGTCATATTTTTCCTTGTTCATTACTTGATGATTTACAGTGATACCTTCTGATACCTGATGGAAAAATTGCTAGTTGGTAAGCTGTTTAGAGATCCCTAGATTGAAAGGCAAGATGCGAAATGGACACCAGATATACAAGATACCAAGAAGTTATGGAAGGTCTTTCCCTCTTCTGTGATCAACCCCAGGAAAAGATGTTATTGTTTTCCTTTTCACAAACATACTTTTTTCTATAAGAGAAACAATGTAAACCTTCCTATCAAGCAGCCACAAAGCACAGGTATTTGTCTCACATTAGTGAAAATATTCCCCCTGCCTTGAAATTCAAAGACATTTTTGTAATACATGCTGTTTGTTTGGGATTGTTAGTTAACTTTTATGCTGTTTCCATTCATTAATTTTAAGTATCCCAGTGTTTTGCAAAAGGTCAAGGTACAAAATAGCCCGCATGCAAGTTACAAGGTAACTTCTTAGCCATATTTCTAGGGCAGTTTTTATCAAAATAAAAGCACCATTTTGGCCTGAAAAATCAAGGTCTTTCACTGATTTTAAATTTTTGGTTTGAAACTTTTTGATGTGTAATGCACATCATGTTTGTGTTGGTTCCTCTTCACTCAGCTTCTTTTTTGCTGAACAGTGGGCAGAAAGCAGGGTTTCCAAATGGCACAGACTGTGTTCCAAGATATATCAGAGTACTTGGCATCTGTAGTTAAAAAAGCGGCAGAATTTGCCAGTACTCACAATAACCACATATGTAGCTGCTTTATGCAACTCCTCCCAATATAGATACAGAGGTGCTATATCAAGCTTTTACACAATATAAGTTTGGAAGCTGCCTGGGCAGTATGAAGTCACCTAAGCCTTCACATTCGTGCTGGGATCAGCTGGAGCAGAAGCAGAGGTTTAAAAGAGGACACTGGCACTTTGCCTAAGAAAAAAATAACTGCCAATAAATCCTCTGTCTAAAGTATTTGGACAAAGCGTAATTGGGAAATTAAAAAAATCTGTAACTGGGCAATTTCAAAATACAGACATAGACAATCTTGGATTCCTTGTTTCTGTGTAAAGAAGAAATATATTTCTGAGGTAGTTCAGTAACTAAAGGTCACATCTGGTTCCTTAGGCTTCTCTTTCCTAAAGGATGAGTTTCAGTGTTGTCCCAAGCTGACTTCTGTCTATACATACAGATCTCTAGCTTGAGTAACACTATGAGCTTGGCCTGTGTGGGAGCATAGCTTCGAGTTCATGCATTTCTGATGCTCAGACCAATAATAATAGCAAGGTTATGACTGCTCCATTCTGCCGATATAACTACTTGGGTGGTTCTAATATCGCTTTGCAGCATGTCTGCTTTTACTTACCTCCTTTTTCATTCTTAACTCTTTTACTATCTCTACTGGTGAATTACCTTCATAAAAAAGACAAAACAGCTGTATATATGCTGCTTTGAGAGAGTCCACACAGCAGTGCCGTACTCCCTGTCCATCTCCAGTCCATCTTGCTGTCTCACAAGCTGACTGCAGGCTGCAGCCTTTGTGGCCTCAGGTGCTGGACTCTCGGCACTGTGAGGGACCAGCTCACCGCCTCAGCCTGTTGGCATCTGTTCCAAGTTGGCATCTGACAAGATTGTTGCTTTAGAGAGTGGTCTCGGGGCAGCCATTAATGCATAATTGAGGTTTAGCCAGTATGGTTTCCCATAGCTTTTGTCAGCAATGTAAGTAGCATGAATACTTATTTAATTCCTTACTGTACTGAAGCATAATGTCTCCGATTTCATATAAGAACTAGTTCTTCTCATCAGGGGTTTATTAAATACGCCTTTTAAGAATGTTATGAGCTCAGCATCAAAGTACATTATAAATCTGTTCATAGATAAATAAAACAGGACCAAGGAATGTTAACTAAGGGAATCTATAGTAAGATTTATTTATTTCTCTATCCCTTCTGCCAGTGCAGAACTTCAGGCCCCCCCCATCAGAACTGCCTGGCCCAGAAGCAAAGCCATTGGTTTCCTTTCCTATCCTAAAGGGACTGGCAGTTGACTAGCTTATTTAGCAAAGCATTTAGGTATGTTTCTGAACTCCCCGTATGCAGGTATCCCTATGTAAGTCAACATGACTATTCAAAATACCGTAATACTCAGCTAGCCAGAGCTAGACCATCTGGGAAAAAAAATCACTGATTCAGCTCTTAGCCAAGGTGGGCAACACCTACAGGACTCTGTGAGATCTCTACTAAAAGCAAAGTAATTCTTCCCCAGATGCTGGTCTTGCTGTGCCGTTAGATGCAAGGGACAGTTTCTACCTCATACTCTCTATAAGGTGAATCCACCTTTCCAGAGCTACCCTCTCTGTGTTGCCTGAGTAGATGCCAAACGAGAACAGCTCAGAAAAAGTATGATTTTTTTCTGGTTCCAAGTTCATTTTGCTAAAAGCTATTTTGGCTAAACTGGAGGATTCCTAAGACCTTCTCATGTTTCATTACTGGCATCAGTCTGTCTCGGATAAAATGCTAGTAGCATGAGGGCAAGCATATATCAGTTGTTCTGATAAGAAAAGTCTGCACTTGGACATGCAGACTTCTTTCAGATCACTCAATCTAGCTATAAAATGAGAAACTGATATTCCTAATAAAATTATTAGATACTGTTATAGTCTAAAGTGTCTGAATCCAGAAGAAAGTCCCTGAGCTGTTTGTGTACTCTCCTGCGTATGCTGTCATCAGTTCTACAGTGCTTTGCACTGCTTTGAATACATGGCTGACACTAGGGACTTTGCTGGTTGCATCAAACTAACTCAAATTATAAACATCATTTGTTTGCCTACAATTAAAGATCCCTAGTGACTAGCATGCACCCATATATTTTTTTCCAAGGAATATCATTTATCTTGGAACAAATACAAATGAGGCCAACTTCTGTCCAGTGCTTATCTGTTGCATGGGATTTTTATTTACAAGCTAAGAGGGCCACAAAAACGGCTGGGTGCTATGTCCTCATCTATACTGTAAGGGCTATTCTGGTCCACACTGAAGAGTTTCCATACATGGACAGTATCAAGGAAGACAGCAGTAGCTCTGCTGCATGAGCTGTCCAGTCAACAAAGAAAGGATCATCAATGAAATTATTTCTGAAGAAAAACAGTTACTAACTTACTGGGAGAAGGCTATTTCACCATTATGTGGCTACAGGGCATTTATTTTGTGTGCACGTACATTGTGTGCAGTGATAGCATTTCAGCTGTCTCTGAGGTTTTAAGATCTTAACCATGCCCACTGCCTCCACACCAATCTAATTTTCCATTCAGCTGTTCTGTTTCCAGTTTTGAAATTGTTTGGTTTATGAGGTATCTGGAAAGTAAAATAGGCTCCCACTGGGCACGTACTGGTGAAGTGAGGTAGGAGACTCCTTCAGCTAAATACTCTGAGATCCCATCTTGAAGACCAAAGGACCTGGCCAGACGAGGAAAGGAAGTGAAAAGGAAAGGGAGAAGGATGACCACTCGCTCTCCTGGAGGGAATCCAGAATGATAGAACCTGAGATATATTTAGTTTTAGCCCCAAGTAACCTTGCTGTTGAAATGACATCCCGGTAACTTCATCTTAACAGCAATAGTTAGCATTTATGTAACTCTGTAAAGTAAAAAGGGCCTACTTTTACATTTTATAGAAATGTATTCAGTCACCTCTAAAATACAAAAAGGATAACTTTTAAATATATTTCCTGAATAGCTAAAAAACCCACAGCATTTAGGATTACCCTATACACTCAAAAATGTTGCCATCTAAAGAGGAATTTATCAGGTGTTAGGCACTGGCTGTACTGGCCAAGTATGCAGAGGGTACATGCTATGCAAAATAATCACAGTCCCAGGTGAAATACAAGCACTACTATTTACTATTTTTAGGCACCATGTAACCATGATCTTGAGAGTGACCATAAGGCAACATTTCAACAATCAAGGGATGTTCCATCCAAGAAAAAAAACCAGTATTTTTCTGGAATTAATGGAAAAATTATTTTGCATGGATTCATAAAGACATAAGTTACTGTTGCAAGGCTTTCTATAACCTGTGCAGAAGAAACATCTCAGTTGCTTATAAAGAATTACAGAAAGAAGGAGAACACAGAAATAATCCTAGAATAAACTGTTGGAATAAAGTGCTCAAAATTTTCCCTCTCTTGCTATAATATACAAAATCCAGAAAAAGATTTTCTATGCACATAAATGAATGGTACATTGCCATTCATGCACATCACTCAACTGTGACAGAAAGCAACAATGTTTAATTTGCTAATATTTTCCCATCCTTTAAATGTATAATACTGGTAATAAACAAAACCTACCGATACGCTAACTCTTCTTTCAATTAAAAAAATAGATTTTAAAATTGCTTTACACATGGATTTTGTGTGTGTGGCACTGATGCCCAAGACATTTTACTTTTAAAATGTTTTAACAGCTATTTTTAGTAGGCAGTTGAAAGGGAAGTAGTTCACTTGTCTACTTGATAATTCTGTGAACCTGCATGTAAAAGGTAATCCAAATGAAAACATAAAAATTACAACAGTTAAATAGTTTGAACTTTGGTAATGTATCTGTACTTGTAGCTGGTAAGGTCTCTTCCAACATACCATTAATAATCTGTCAATGCATGAATGGAAAATAAGCATTATTCTTTTCTTGCAGTTTATGTAGACACAATACAAAAAACCTGCTATAGATAAGGAGTTAGTTTACTGTCATGTTTCAGTGCCCATCCTTGTGCTAAATACTCACTGAATCTTTGTAGTAATATGTTCTAGTGTAAAAATCCAACAAACCCTTTGTATGGCATCAGTGAAACTGTTGGAAGGTGTTTTTCTTGCAGGCAATGAGCCAGGTAATACACAAAAAAAATAGAGACCTATGTGGTAGAGTCTCAAAATTAAGCCAAATTAATTACTTTTAATTCAGTTTTGCAATTTTTTTGGCTCTTGAGACAGTTCAAACATAGAAATATTTTAGAACTTTTTGACCACCCAGGGTTTTCTAAGGTTTGTTAGGCCCAATTCTACATTAAATCTAAGGTATAACTTGTTGTGTTACTTTGCTTCAATCTGAAAGGTCAGATAAACAGACTCTGTCTTCAATTTGCTCATGGAATAAAAAAATTAAATAGAAGATGTCCCTTAAGTGGGGATTAGTCCCTTAAACGCAGGGTGGCTGCCTACCCTGCATTCAGGTAGGAATGCAAGTATGTTTACCTGGTAAATATTTACCAGTTTTACCTGGTAAAACTATCTTTGGCAACAGATTTTAAACCTTGCTTGCAGGAAGAGAAGAAATGTTTTAATGGATAACAATTTTTTTTTCTCCAAGAATATCCCTGGCAAAATGTGCTCTACCCTTCTTGAGACATTATTACTGGTTACAATAAGTGATAAGCTGTTGGAAAAATCATCCCAAAGGAGTTTCTAGTTGTCATGTGTTGGTTTAGCTCCATGATAACTTATGCTTAGCAGGATGTATATATTACTGTGTTCACTTCTCATAACTCTCCTGTTATAAAAAAAAAATAATTTTTATTGTTTTTTACTGACAATTTGTGGCCATTAGAGTTTGATTCCAACAACCTTTTGAAGCTGTTTCCTATTTTCTGACGCTTGGTTAAAAAACTGTATAAATATATTCTTCACAATAAGTCTTAGGATTTTAATGTTTTCATATCTGCTTTTAGTGCCACTGTAATGACATTCCTTCTTTTCATCACAATTCCTCTTCTGAATCAGTGCCGTGGACGTCAGTAGGGGCCTTCCATTAGAAATGTTGAAATTCTTTGGATTTGATCATTATTACTTCATGGTGAAGCTATAATTACTTCTTGAACCAAGTAACTGTGTTGCTTAGGCTGAAGTCAAGAATAGCCTCTTCTTTTTTTCCACCCCCAAGGTTGTGGAACTAGCTGTTCCAAGAAGCCGTCCTTTGAATGGTTGAGAAATTGCCTCTCAAAGATTTGTCCTGAAATAACATTTTGCCAATCTACGTGCAAGTAGTTGGAGCAGTACACTACCCCTCTTTAAAAAAAACATTGCATTTAGTTGCTTCTTTGCTTTCCTTCACACTGCATACTCTGTATGGTATTTACATTACATACTATAGGCAACCAATTTAGGCACCCAAATTAAAAGTATATGCTTCTTATACCATCAATGGAAAAACGTAAAGTGCTTCAGAGGGCAATTAAGAGTGTATCAGTGAGAAACCTGCCTGCTTTGTTAATTACTTGGAGGACCTGGACACTTCTGTTAAATGCCCAGGATAGATTGTGAAGATGCCTGAACCTCCCCAAAGCCTTTTTTTTTTGAGTTTTGTTTTTTTTTTTCAATTGGGACAGGAAACTAATATTAAAATCTGTTAAAATAATGTCACTTGAACTGCAATTTAAATGCATGGAGATTCTCTCACTAGTTCTTGCTCCTCTGAAATTTCCTCCCTCTAAGATGACTTTTCCAAGAGAATTACTACTTCCTGTCTCAGTCAGTTCTAGATAGATTTTAACCTAAGTAGCCCACTTCTTTTCTCCTTTCAGTCAGCTTCAGAAAAGCTGAATATGTCATGCTTGGATAGACATTCTAGTTTGCCTTTATTTGTTTTTAGCTTTTACATATTATTGTACCTATTTGATACAACGAGTCTGTCTTGCTACGGCCCCTAGTCACTGCTGATCTTTGGCCCTACTGCTCCTCTGCTACTTGTGCCTTTCTTCCTAATAACAAACAACAATTTCCCAGGTCTCTGCCATGTTCCCATGCTGGCAGCCCATATAATTCTGTTTTGCATGCGTGGAGTCTCTGCTTTTAAAAAAGCTCTCTGTCCTCACAGACATGTTCCAGGCACTAGAGAAAAACAAACAAAAGCTCGCTTTAAACCCTCTAGGCATGTGCCTGTCTAGTCATCATTGACAGTGAAACTGGAATCATTTTAAAGAAATCACAAGCATCCTGGACTAAAAGATTTTTTTCTCTGTAATACAGTTTCTATAAATTCTCATACTGATCTGTGCTTCTGGTGTCAGGCTTACAAGCTTCCCTACCACTAAAAAGAATCTTCTCTAAATGTATCACATGAACTGTCATCTCCAACACTGGTCACCAAGCTGCTGAACAGTTCTCTTGGTTGCTGTGTACACAGATACAGTATTTCAATTACTAAATCGTCTACCATTACAGCTTGTCACCGTGTATCCACATATCCTAGAAGGACCACTTGGCTCTGTGTTTGCTCCCCTCTGCAATGCTCAGTCTCTCAGTGCTTTGCTATTTCCAAGACTCCTTTCATAATTTTTTTTTAAAATCCCTTTATTATCCCAGAACAACATTTTATATTTATTCCACTTTACCCCCATCTGCTGGTAAAACAAAGCTGGCACATAGAATATGCCACTAACTACAGGTGAGTGACTAGCAGAGAAAGGGAACTAGCTCCTGCTTAAAATGAGTAGCCAAAGTACTTGGCAGATGTGATGAGAAGGGGAACAGAGAAAGTAAGTTCCTTTAAAGATCTGGTTGTACAAACATTCACTGTTATAAAACCTGTACTGCTTTGCTTTTGCAGTGAGTTCTTATTTCTTAAATTGATCAGCCTCTCTTTTCATTTAGAAAATGTAGATTGCACTGAGAAAGTTTCTATTTATAGTTTAAAAAATGTACTAACTAAACAATAGACCACTTCTGTTTCTCTCCAAAATTACCTATTTTCTTTATAGGCATATTTTATTACTTCCTGATGTACATCATTAACTATTGTTGGGTGGTTGGAGGTTTTTTGCCAAGTCTCATCTGGAAATACTTCAAATGGAATACATTTTAAATCATTCTTCTTTTGGAATAAGCTAAATTTCCAAACACTTGAAATGTCCTATTAATTCTAGCATTTTACTTTGCTTCCAAGAGCAAGGCAAACCACTGCAGGGACCAGTTAGACAGAGCTGAGAAATCCTCATGAAATGAAGGGCTGACAGCTGAAAATCCTAAATCTGATGGACTGCCTTGCAGATCGGCATGGACGATGTCTCTGCCCATAAGCAAACTTTAATCTCCTAAGCAGAAAGGAAAACGGTTTAAGGCTGCCTTAGTCTGTCCATACCTAACAGTTATTTTTGCCTTCTTTTTTTTTGTTTTTCTTTTTTTTCACTTCTTGTTATTTTTCTTTTTTTGTTTTTCTTTTGTTTTTTCTTCTTCTTTCTTCTTTTCTGCCCTCTAGCGACCAACCGTGTTCCTAAGTAAACTGTTTAAGCACACTTCAAAAATACTTTCACATATCTATTAGGCCAGCTCATGCCAGTAATGTAAATATGCTGCAAAAGTAGAGGCTATTGATATATCACAACTTACACTGAAAAAAAATAGCAGTCATGTTCCCAAGCTGTTACTGGCTGAGCCTCTCAGGTGGTGCTAATAACTGGTGGGTTATAAACCCCTCCTTCTTCTAGAAAAATCCTTACCACATATATTGGGTGGGATTTGGCATGTATTTCAGCTGTGGTTTTCTAACCATACTATTGTACAGAAGACTGGAGGAAAACACTGGATTTTACAAATTATTTTCTCATAAAAGAAATAAACATGTAACTAAAATAGGTTTATTTTACCTGATGTGAATATCAAAAATCAGTGTGAAGGCTATTAATAGACCAATCCTAAAATATGCTGAGAGTCTTCGACTTACCAAATTCAAGTCTAATTGAATCCTGCTCTTACAGGATAATATTTTTTTAAATTATTTTCCATTCAGAGAGGCCTGCCATAGTTTTACACTCAAGCTATCAGGAAGCCATACTGGAAAAGGAAATCAAGCTATATGTAATTTAGAATAATAGTATCTTTGTGGTATAATGATGTGGAAAAAATGGGGAGCTTGTTTATTTTATATAATTTTATTTTTATAATCTTGCTCTTTTTCTAACTCAGTTAATTTTGTTTTCCACTAGAATTTGATATTAGCTTTTGCCAAGGAAAGAAACATAGATGGAGGTCATAGTGAACTAATGAAAAATTGTTCTAAACTTCTTTAGAAGACCTGGGGCACAGGACGAGTTTGTATTTACACAGGTATTTAGACTCCCACAGACTTTTAGATACACAGTCCCTCCTTCAGTTTTGAAATGGAAGCAGCCAAGTTAATGCATTTCCTAGTCCTGCTGTAGGCCCAAAGAAGGGTTTATGAACTCAAAAGCTTATTTTTCCAGCTATGCTCCTGGGGCTAATCAAACACAGAAATGGCAGCACTGCAGATCTGGTTTTCAGTCTGTGGAGCCTGCACGTAGAAAGGGCAGTTTCCATCATGCAGACTTTGGAGATGCTGGGGAGGCCTGAGATGGCCGCAGGCCTCTGAACCACATCTGATGACAGTTTATGCTGGAACATAATGGGCACATGCAAAGCAGTGGATGAATTATGTATGTGTGACAAAGCTGACAGAGGGACTCTGGTCCTAGCCTGACTTTTCCCTGCCTGCTGCTCACAGCTTGTAATTTAAGTGGTGGTGGGGAGAAAAGCCAGCGGGGTGACAGGAAATGCACATGACCAGGGCATCACGTTTGTCAAAGTGCAGGGTTTCCGTCCCTGTGCTGGCTGCATTCTTCTGTCCCGCTTCTCCCGTGGCTGTGTGTGAATTAGTGAACTGAACAGTGCCAGGCATTGGTCCCTGACCTGTTACTGCAGCATGGTTTTGACCTGGGACAGGCAGTAGTCACCCCAAAAAAATTCCTGGGCACAGTCAGGCATTACCGTGGACCAGGGACAGGCAACACAGATATAACTGCCTCGCTTCAGAGACAAGGATGTTTATCAGAATGGAAGTGACTAAACTGTGGAAATGGCCAGCTGCAGCTCTTCCTGGTTCTCGGGCTATTTCATTTACTGGTCTAATAACAGTCTGCGAGTTCAATTGAGTTTGGAGGCGCTTACCCTTCCTGCCTTTGGAACAGGAAGCTACCGACCCTGTTCAACTGCCTTTCCCAAACTGTTTTATTACAGCAGGAGTGGAAAAATACATTTATAAATTACCAAATTAATCCTCTAGTTAGCTCAAGCTTCCCCATCAAGCTTGTCAGGCTTACAACAGGGAAATAGATGCTCCCTGTTATCTTCCAAAACCTTGGATTGGCAGTCAGCCAACTATATTTTCTAGTATCTGTTTACTAAGAAAGAAAACTATGTAATTTATATTGTATAATTTCTATTTCATAGTTATTATGCACTTGACTTCATTTTGAGCAAGATATTTTGCTATGTGAATAGCTATGTAAAGATTCTCACTATAGTATGAAGTTATTAGCACCAAAATGCAGTCTGCCACGTTTTACAGGAAAAAAAATCCTTCGACAGTTGTCACCTCCTAACCTACATTTTATTACTGTAAGCAACAGAAGGTTCCTCCAGGGCGAATTGCGAGCTCTGTATTTGAGGTTTTGTGCTACAGACCTTGCCCTAAAAAGGAGCAGGCGGCAGGTTAAACGTGAGCACTTATGTTATCTTGCTTCCTCCCCAACTTTAAAAAAAGCGTACTGAGAACAGTTTCTGTCAACTGGAATCCAGCTCCTGGCGGTTTCCGCAGCAGTAAAGACCTTCAGAGGTGGGGGGAGGAGAGAAGCAGCACTTTGGCACCCCGATTTTCGTGAGGCGGGAGGGGCCGGCAGCCGCCCCAGCGCCGCGCCGCCGCGCAAGGGCCGAGCAGCGCCGCGGCCCCGCGGCCCCTCAGGCCCGGCGGCGGA
>VZTV01072622.1:776-12611 GCA_013400875.1 Anhinga rufa | reverse complement strand
GGCTGCTCATACTCCTTTTTTTTGCCATGAGCAAGTTAACATCCAAACATCACCTGTCATGCGGTTTCACCATTAGAATCATTAGAAGGCGGGGTGGGAAGCATCCCAGAGGGTATCTCAGGCTGGACTGCTGAATACAGAAACTTACGAGAGGAACAAAAAGGTAGGAAGTATATAAATAAGGTCTGTCAGTCATCTGTGAATCAGACCTGCAAACTGTTTTCCTGAGTGGCCTGAGGAACTTTCCTTGGCATAGAGGAACAGTGACGATTACACCCATTTCACAAACCTTTTTGATAGACATCAGGCAACTTCCACTCCTCCTCCAAGATCCCGTCTGATAACTGGGTGCCCTCCTTGCAACGAACTCAGACACAGCAGTGTGTTGTACCTGAGTCAGAGGCTGAGGGCACAGACTTGCATGTTTAATTTTACCAAACTCAGAAAGCCACCAAAAGGGACAGTCCCTTTGGAAGGCCCTCCCTTGTGCTGCGTTTAGCAATCACGCAGCCATGCCATAACTGAATGAAAGAGAGTCAGGGTGTCAACGTGGGGTCAGGGAGGGTGGTAGATGGAGTTGGTTTCTACTAAATCAACAAACTGGTCCAAGGAAACACAGCCAGGAGCTAGGGAGGAGGAGGAGGAGAAAGAGCTTGGCAATTTCCCTCATCAGCAGTATACATCTAAACTACATCATATTTATGGTGAAACCACATCATATGCCAATAAAAGAAAACTGGCAGCCAACAAGTCTTACCACTCCTAAGAGATTTTCCTTTGCTGCACTTGGTAAGTCCTGTACAAGTATGCATGCCATTCAGCCCATTATTGCCTGTATGAGAGCTCAAAATCCTTCCTCCCAGTTCCAATCCTCCCAGGGCAGCCCCCTTGCCGTGGTCACACCTTCCAACCACCTGGGCACGCTGAGCCCCAGCAGCAGGAATGTCTTTTTTCCTCTTCCCTCCCTCCTCTAAAATCCCAGTTCCCTTGCTTTCAACCTACCATTACTTGCCAACTGCTCCCTCAATGTATTGCCTTTCCTCATAGTTTACATAAGTTATATATGGTGCAAGGAATACATGTGAAAATATGATCTTTATTTTGACAGTCGAACAACAACAACAAAAACAAACAAAAAAAACACCCACCAAAACAAACCAACAAAAAACAAAATACAAAAACCAAACCCACCCAACCAAAAAACAAAACAAAACCCAAAAAAGGAACAGCAGAAATAAAAGTGCATAAATCAATGGAGAGAAACCAGGAATAATGTTTCACAGGCAGCAGAAGATGGGAATCTTATTAAAACAAGAACTCAGGAGCCAGAAGTACCTTGCACTGAACAAAGGAATTGAAAACAAAACCCATTAGAAGCAATCCAGCCTTTGCTGAAACATACACACATCATCATTAACAATAATAATTTGGCTCTTCATGTGTAATCACTGCATGCTAGCCTCACTTTATATTCATAATGGTCATTAATGTCAAGAGGAATTGTGCACGTGGGCACCATGCTGCCCATGTTGCTCCTCGGTCTGTACTCTGCTTCACAAAGAAAACCACCTCTCCTCGCCACTTTTTCTCTCTAGCCCAACTCATGAAAAGAAACAAGGAGACAGCTGGGGCAGCTGAACTGAGCCAAATGTGTCAAATACTATTTCTTTTTATCTTTTTTTTATAATATAAGAATTGTGTACTATTAAGACAGCACCAGAAAGGTAAGTTGTAACCATCTGCTCACACAATACTGAATTCAAGACAGCACATACTGGAGCACTGCAAGGACAGAATCCATCACAATCCATGCTTCAGGTTTTGATGATTGATTTCATAGGTTACCATCATGTAAAAATGTCCACGAAGATTACTAATGCAGAAAATGCCGAAAAGAAACAAGCATTAACTCAGTAGAGTTTATTCAGGATGTCCCACCTTCCCCTTTACATGACATGCATGGGGGCAGGGGAAGCATCGTATTCCGCCTCCCCACCATTTTGACGATATCCTCACAGGCTGAAATTTTCACAGAGAAAAAATGACAAGATATCACTGCAGTGTTGAAGGAAAGGTTCAGGTAGGACAAACACCATTAAATCACTCTCATGGATGTACCAGTTACAATGCTCATCGGCTACATGGTCACCATAATCCTCAACTGACTGAGACATGGAAATAGAGGAGTCCGAATGCTACTACATACAAGGTTGAGCAGAATAATGAAGTACATACTTGTTACCATGCCTGTAGTAGGCTCAGATGAGACACAAAACTGTAAAAGCTAAGGTTTTCTTAATATATAAGCAAAACCACCAGCAAGCTTCCAGGAACCTCACTCTAGGACACTGAAGGAATTAATTTTACAATAGTGTCTACAATAAATAGAGTCGAAACCATTCAACTGGACCAATGCTTACTTTTCTAACACATCTTATCTTCTTCTTTTCTAAACAGAACAGACCAAGTCAGTCCAAGTCAAGCCACAAAGGTAGAATAAATTTAATGTCAGAAGGACAGAGGCAGAACCATTTCTTGAGGTGGACTTATTTCACCCATTTGTCCTACAGCTACCAAATCTAAAGTAACATTTCACATAAAACCCTACAGAATTGTGAATTGCAAATGGTTTTGCCTTAAATAAAAGATCAGCAGAAAATGCTTACATATCTAATCTTTAGTTCTCAGGTTTATAAAAAAAATTCCTGCATTAGGTGATTCTTGCCTAAGTTTATCATTCACTGCCAGTCCTTCATGTACTTTTAATACTCATTATTTCCTCTTACAAAACCCCAGCTTGTACCCACATCATCTCAAGATACTTATTTTTGTTTTCCTTCCACAGTAATTTCTGATTTTGCTATCTTCTCTGCAATGATTTAAACAATGTGCTTAAGAGTCCTTTAGATAAGGACGTGGAACAGAACAGTCCTCCAGAAACCTTGCTCGTCAGTGCCCATTTTTTTATATAACTATTTAGCTAAGTAATATCCTATTACTTTATCAAGTATTTTATTACTGTATCAAGTATTATGTGACATAAGGCTAAGCTCTGTATCTTTAAGGACTGTGGTTTGGTCTTCTGTTACATTAGATCTTATTTTCATCACATATTTTAATTAGCAATTCATTTACTTAGGCCATAAGAATTCAGCAGGAAATCACCAGGCACTTCCATCTTGTTAAACAGAAGTTTTCCGGCTGATTTCATGCATCCTATCCCTAGCTGGAGAGAAAGGGGAAGGGCACAAACAGCTAGAGGGAACAAGCCTTCTACACATGCAAGAACGACTCCTTTTCACTGCAAGCAAAGTCTGGTTCCTGGTTTTACATCTCTCCCCAAATGTTTGCAAAATTTCTGTATCACTGAATTTATTTAACTTGTCTGTAGTTTCCATCTCGTTTTACTGGAAAAACACTTAATACCTGCAAAAATGAAAGAACGTGAAGAAGGGTGTAAGGAAGGGCACCGCCACCACCCAGCAGGTAAGGAAAAGAGACGAACCCTGGTGGGGCTGCAAGGGGCTGAGCACCATCTGTTTAAACACACCATGCTAACCCACCCTATGGCACAGCACCCTGGCCCCGGAGGTCTGGTATTTCAATACATCTATGGATACCTTTGCTATCAGAAGCTTCCACCTCCTGTCCCTTGAAAGGTTAATAAATGATACTCACACAAGGCTGAGTGAATCATAATCAAGATATGCTCGCATTTGGAAAAATCCCTACGTTAAAACCCTTAAAGCTTCAGCAGTGCACACACACACACACGTTCCCCCCCCCCCCCCAATCTGGCACACTTATGCAGGTAAGTAGCTAACTGTTAAAAAAACCCACCCTTGATTACACATTTTTATCTATTTATAATCAAGAGAAGTTCATTCAATAATCAAATAAAAGCCATACTCCTTTTATCTGAATAAATTCTACAGCAACTGACACCTCCTTTGTATGCAAAGTAGTACACTACAATTCCAAGTTAAATGCCATATTTTGATTTTTAACTTGGTCTAAAGAAATTCCCCATCACTGAGGAAAATTATTTGGCATTACGGCAAAAAAATCCAAAACACTGCTTTGTGAGTTAAAAAATTATCTTTTCATCAGTTATTTCAGCAGACAAAATTATTCTCCACTTCCTACGAAGACAAGATAGCCTTTACAATCTTTCAAGTTGCTTCTTCACATCAACATGCAGGTAACTATGGAACACCAAACATCATCATGGACAGATCACACACCTTCACCCAGCACCAGTAAAAATGTCTCTGCTTTAGTGATAAGTCATCTCTGAAACCATTTTTAAAATATAAGAAGGAAAGGCTCCAAAAACTCCTGCAATTTTAATGCAGCCTTCACAAAGACAGATCACCACTCATCCTTCACTGGCATACCTGTGACCTCAGAAAATATTCAACAAAAAAAGTTATTTTTAAATATTATTTTTAGGAACCTAATTTTTGAACTCTCTTTGTGATACAGTCTTTAACACAGAAGAAGGCACTAAACACATTTATGAAAATAAGCCTCTAAAAATGCTCAGTGTTAAATATTAGATGATTTAGTCATTGTAAAAGATGGTCACAAAGATATTTCACAAAAATACCATCTCTAAAAATAATCCATAAAAATGTATTATGAAACATATTGATATTTATGATAGTATTTCTAGTAAAAATGATAAGTTTTATTTTATAGTAAAGTATTATTCATAAAGACATTCTCTTTGAATTGTGAATTTAACATCCTTAGTTAAGTCTTTCTGTGGAAAAATAGAATTGTGATGGATACATGCTTCCATATTGAAAACATTTTGATAGTTGCAGATTATAGCCTTCTCTGCTCAATATCCCATTAAGCATTTGCTTTCTAATTGCTTTTTGGAATGCTTATCTAAACCTACTTCCTATTCAAAATAACGTGATAAACCCTAAACCATGCCTAGGATCTCAGCACTGGAGAAGGAAAATAAAGTGTAAGCTATGTATTGCAACTGCTGATCTTTGAAAAGGAAAATGAGGATTAAATAAATCAAATGGAATAGGAATAACTCATTCTCCTACATCAGAGAATAATCGCTGTCACAGGAGGTCTGAGATTCACGATCAAGGTTCAGTATTTTGAGAGCATTATAGAAGTCAGTTGTCTACTGATCTTACACCCTTCTACTTATTTTAAAGAATCGTATATTGCACAGAAATGTGAGCAGGAACTGAGCACTACCTAGCTGAGGGCAGCTTCCTTTGCAAATCTTTCCAAACAGCATATTAAATAAACAAACATACGCAAATCTCTCAAATAAAGGAACGGGCTCTGCTTAGCTCGCTGCTCTAGCCCAGTTCAGCCCTGGCACAGCAGGGGATGGAGCCTCTCCTGCAGGGTTACCACCCTCCGTGCCAAGGCTAGCCCTTGGGAGCCACCTGGCAGACCCCACTGCGTTCTGGCTTTGCTGTCAGGATGGCAAACTGCCTTCCAGATAAAACTATCCACAAAAGAGTGAACGGATGGAAACTCAAATCAGAAAAAGCCTGCCCATCACGTCTTCCCCTTAGCTCAGTTATACAGCTAAAAGCCATTTGTATTTCAGGCTTGCAAAGCAACTATGTTGGTATATGAGACATGGATCTGGACAGTAAGAAAGTACCACCTCTGAAACTTTGACCTTGTCAGCATTTTCATAAAATAAAGCAATAAAGCCCCAATTCTTTTAAAGACAACAGGAAATTAAAGGGCGGGGGTGGGGGTGGGGAAGTACTGCTTAGGAAGGAAAAAAAGGGGTTAGAAGTAAAACAGTTTCTGCTTGAAGCAACCAGCAATGGATAACTTAAGAAACCAAGTTACTGTGTGCCATTTCTACTTCTTTTTTTAGGAAACAAGTTAGTGCTGTGCTCTTGAGAGCAACAGCTGAGTCTGAGCTAGCAATACAGGTACCACAGTCATATGGTGGTTTACAGCCAACAACCCCATTCCATTCAACAACAGCGTATTTTCTGCACAAAGACAGTAAAACCATTACAAAGTTTAGTAACCTGAAAAATTACAAAGCAGATTAGGAGAAGAGCAGTAACATTTTATTGTGGTTATCTGTATTCAGGTGTCCAAAGGAAGTTAGTAAATCTACAAAAATTACAATACTTATGTAATCAGTAAGTATTTCTGTGTCAGGTTTATTGAGGATAAGTGACTTGTTGAAACTGAGCTTTCAAATTTGTTGCAGGGATTATCAGTTTTATCTTTATTAAAAATTAATTAAAAATCAATTTTTAATAAAATAAGTACAAGTTTGAAACACTTAGTAAATACATAGAGCTTTTAATTAAAGCAGCATAATATATATAGCTTACCTCTTTTTGTAGCTTTAAGGGCACATGTTACATTAAGTAATAATGTAAATATGATCTATTAAATACAAACTAGCTCCTTAATGGTTTAACTGACCAAGCACCTTTTCTTTTGTGCACTGTACAGAAGCCACCAAAATGGAGTTCCTTGCCCAGAATAGAGTCACTGCACAAGTAAGAAGTTACTACTAAGCAGCCATCAAAAGAAATTATATAGCGACTAAACAATTGTCAACCTCAGATATAAGACTGTACAATGAGAGAGGATCCTGTTACTTTAGAAGGTATATTACTTGGAAATGCAGCAGTACATCCAAGTTACACAGCAATCTATAAAATGTGAAAGCCGAAAATTTAATCAAAATCACAACTAAAAGAAGTAGATACTGCATTATATTTCTGGCAGCAATAGTAAAATCGAGATGGCAGATACCTTCATCTATGTCCCAGAAAACTAGTTATGCATGATACAGTATATCATATCCAAATACAAGAACATTTTTTAAAGATACCTATTTTATTTTAGCATGAGACTGTAAAAGGGGGAAAAAAACCAAATCAAATTTGCAAAGCAATATGTGTGTATGTATATCCACATCCATGTGGGGTATGTGTATCTCCAAATTAACCAGAAGACATCCTAAGCATCTGTGCAGAACCTCATCTACTTCTTTCTTTAAAATATCGTGTCCTCCATCACTTAACTAATTCCTAGTACTTCAGCCTCTGAAAACAAACCAGTGAACATATTTTGCCCTGACTGAAGAAACAGCACAAACCTTGGTGGCCCCCGTCTTTAACCAGAGAGAGATGATTACACCTGCAATGGAAGCCAGCAACGTTGAAGCAGTGTTCAACTGGTAATTCAGCACAGCATAGACACACGCTCAAGCCCACAAAAGCTAAGAACAATAGCTTGTGATCAGTTAAAAGGAGCAGTGAGAATTTCTTTCCCAGTAGCCAGGCTGAGATGTCCTTTCCTAATCCAGGCTTCACCTATAAATTTTCTAATTCTCTCAGTTGGATTCACCTGTTCAAATCCTTATGCTTCTGGGCACAGCTGATGGGCACCATCCTGCATAACAACAGAGACCATGCCCTCTCAGACTATGCTTACAACTTAAAATATTTCACCAATATTTAATATACATACCTTTGTTCTGGCATAAAGATCATCAGCAACCTAAATTCCAGTCTAAATCTCAGCCCGGGAAATACAATCTTAATGGGAACTGTTCTTGTGCTAAGTGTCTTTATGGTTGCCATGGATGTTGCCCCACAGCTAGTTTTTGTTGTGGTTTTGTTTTGGTGTTTTTTTTTTTTTTTTTAATGGGTCAGGTTTTTGGAGAGGCTCTAGCAAACAAGAAGGAAAAGAAAGAGCCACCTCTGATTCTTCCTTTGTTCAGACAAAAAATATCTCTGATCTCATTTCCTTGTAACAAGTTGCCATCTCCAACAGGCTCAAATGGAAACCACAAGCCCCTCAGAAGTACATACAGGCGGCCTGCTTCAGAGCAGCACTTTGGGACCTGCACTAGATTTTTCTGTAAGCAATTCTCACTTAGCTTTTTTTACTAAAAATACAGGTGATATATGTTTACATAGTTTCTGGAATAAACATACACAAATGAAGTGAAATGTGTTTAAGTACAAACTCATTTTTCAGGCATTTTCCTCCAGGGCATGTATCCTCCACCCCAGCATGTTCCTTTGCTCTCCAAAGTAGAAAGACAGAGGAAGAGGAAACACAGGTACTGGTACGTTTTTCTGTTCCATGGTATTTGCACTGGTTTTGCTCACCTCAACAGCATTATGTAACAGCCCAGACCAATTAATTTGTCACCAAGAACCAGAGCTAAGATAATTTGTGAAACCAGAACTTAAAGGACAAGGGGAAAGGGTAAAGCAGTTTTCAAACCTTTACATTATTATCTAGTGCGTGGGGAAGAAAATTGCTACTGAATCATGGTCTAGCTTTCAGGTAGTCTGGAAGAAGTTTCATGGTTTCCTTTTGATAAATTCCCACATCACAAATAACAAATGGAAACATGTCTTCAGCAAAGCTGGACACATCCACCTAGAAGATCCTAAAAACCACAGAACACAAGTGTAGAGAGTACCTGGCTGCTCATCACTTGCAAGAGCACAGAGACGCAGCTGGAGAAACTATCCGTCTCCTGGCCTCATCTCAACACAGCGGACCAAAACCATGGCTACCTGCCATTGCCTCTTTACCAACAACATCCACACTAACGACAGGATGGAGGAAAATGTGCTCCTGCCTCTCATTACTGCGTCCTCTAACTCCCATCACTTTCTGCAGGTAGGCTTCTCTCTTGCTTTGCCTGTTTCTATGTCTTGCTCACTTTCTCTCCTCTCTCTTTTCCATGTTCCTGCTACTGAAGCCTTTGTTCTTCCCTGTTTTCTATTATTTTAGTAATTTTATTTTTTCAGCCAGTTTTCAACAGCTCGTATGTTTTTAAGGGTATAATTTATCTAGTAATGAGGATTGGCCCCAATTTCAGCCAACAGCATCCAGGAACCTGTACAAATATTCTGCTTTGGCTCTCAACAGCAAGCCAGAAAATCAGAGGTTAAGTTTAACAAGGTTTCAAGCTGAAATCCACTTCAAACATGCACATTACAATATTCTCATCCATACTCTGTGATTGTACAGATCCAGCTTTCATCCCCTAACCAGCTGTCAGTCCCTTTCAGCCTCTCCTCAAATTTCAACCAGTCTCTTTTCTTTATACTTAGTGTCTTACCCCTATTCTTCTCCCCCCGTATTCATTTCTTACCTTCTTTCCTTAGCAAATTTTCCTTCAGTTCTTCTCATCTTGATGTCTCCTTTCTTTTGGGATCTCTGTGTATCTTTGAAGTTCCCTTCGCCATTCTCCCACCACCTCCTTTTTCTCTCATCTACTGTCTCGTCTTGTTTCTGATCACCAAAAGGCAAGAAGCGATGCAGGCTTTATGCCAGGAGCATCAACATGCTCATGGTGCACACAGGTACAGGGCTGCAGCCCTCGGACACTGCTCCCAAGTACCAGGAGCTGGGCAGAGGAGGCAGGTGGGCTCTGTGGAGGTGCACAGCTTTTTGGGTGTTGAAGGATCTCCTGAAGGTCAGGGGGTCCCACCTCCTGCTCACTGCTGAGCCAGGAGATCAACTGATACCTCTCCTGGCAATGCAAGACAGGGCCTTATAGACCAGCTAGACTAGCCTTCCTATAAGTTAGAGGACAAATGATTAAAACAAAAGCCACTTTTAGTTAAGCAGATAACAGAGTTACTTTTTAACTGAAATGGTGATTTTTACTGTGAATTTTATGCTCATTTATATTCTGCCACGCTTAACACAGTACTTTGGGTAGCGTGTCAGAGCACAGGATGACAGAGAAAGAGGCACACCTTCTTGTCAGCTTTTGATTGTGAAATACAGTGTAATGGACCCTCATTAATTCAATTCATGCTAGTAAGACCAACATTAAGTTATTAAATTATTGTGAACAAGTTCCCGAACAAATAGCATAAAAGGATTCTCAACTGCAAAGTGTACTTTCTCATTTGTGTTGACAGCTGCAACACAACTATAATTATTTATTATACTCTGTAAATTACACTCTTTTAAAAATACGAACCTTCATCATAGCGTCAGCCATCACAATTCTGCTGAGCAATGCTGAAACCTATTTTTTAATTGTTGTTTCCTGAATTTTTAAGTGAGAAAATTAGCAGAGATGTTCTGACATGTATAACAAAGACACTGGCATAGTAAAAAAAGGAATCATTTGTACCAATTTTCTCATAAGAAAAGAAATTTTCCCAAGAAAAATACAAGACTCCTTATGACATGATTTTTCTATAAGATGGGATGGTTTGGAGGGGGAGAGGCAATATATTGGGATGCCAAGAAGATTGTTATTAGCCTGATAGCAAATAATTTATGTCTATTTATACCACACGGCCTTCCAATGAACTCTGCAAACTCAGATGGGAAGAGAGCACAGAGCTGTACTTAGGAATAAGCAACATAGTAGGTCAATGAATGTATAATTATTATTATTATTATTACTATTATAAATAATTCTGTAGCACTCCGATACAAGGTACAATAACTTGAATTGTTTCTGCACTTTCAATATGGCAATAAAGGAAATATAAGCCTGCATCTGGCTTGGACCAGGACAGCACATTTGGAAAAAGGGTTCCAAGCCAGTGGCAAGCCACCAACCTAATCTATTTAGAGTTGGAGAAAGGTCACTTTGTACCTTGTAATCCAGGCTTATATGACCCAATGGGATCAATAAAACTGAACCATGCATCTTATGAAGGGTAACAGCTATACGCTCTTATGTATTTTGGGAGAAATGGCTAATTAAGGAATGGTACATTGTACACTGAACCTGTTTTTAAGAACTGCCATTGTACCTCAGACAACAATGACCAAAATATTTCTAGAATTAAAGAAAGATATACAAATCACACTTCAGGCATTTAAAAAGCCAGGCCATGTCCATGAGCTTAGTGGGATTTTTTAATGGCCTTTTAAAAAGCCAGAATTGACTCTGCTAGAGGGAACAGACTCACAGCCAAAACACTATTTCCTCTTTAGGTGATGTTAGAAAACAGGCCTATGCAAGTCTTACCATATCCAAATGACAATGAAATCTACGCTTTTTAATTATATTTCTGTAGTTCCCTCCAGCCCAGAACACAACCAAGTCATTTCTATGGTGGATGTATACAAAACACGGTGTTCTAGCACAGCAATCCAGTTCTACACCAAGTTACACAAGCCGTTGCAACTGTCTTCAGTTTTAGAACGCACAGGCTAGAGAGGAGGCCTTTCCAACCGCAATACTCCTCCTCAGGCAGAAGGGAAGGACCAAGCTAAGGCTCTTCTAGCGAAGTTCCAACGGGCCCAGATTACTGTAATGATGCCTTCTTCTGCTTAAAAGCAAAAGATACAGAAAAAGAAGTTTCCTCTTCCCAGGAGATATCAGAGTATTAAAAAAACAACCAAAGCAAACAAACAAAGCCCTTCCCCACCCCTAAGCTTCCAGACAGAGAACTGGCAGGAGCCAGGCAGCAAAGGGGAAGTGGGCTGGAACTGGAAAAGGTTACTGGCTGCATCTATTTCCTCATGGCAGGATCAGCTCAATTGTCTAACCTATTCTTACAGGCTCCCTTTAAGGATGAAATGTCACCTGGAAATGTAACAAGAGTAAGTGTACTCCATCACTAAGCCTGTTCACAGAAATGTAGAACAACATCAGACCTCTGCAAAACTTCCAGTTTTTGCAAGTGAACTGGTGACAACTGGAGGGAAGTTTTCCAGCTGTACTCTGCTTTACTTTGTGTCACCTAATCCAGGTTCCCCTGATATGTTCAGTACGTTACATCAAGAGTCATACTGGAAGTTAGGAGAGGAAACATCTACTGCATCTCATTTTCTTCTGAAACACAGTGATAGCCTGACTTGGGTTAA
>VZTV01072621.1:0-17621 GCA_013400875.1 Anhinga rufa | reverse complement strand
GTGACCGACCACCCTCTCAGTGATGTAAGTGATTCTAACGGAAAACACAACTTTATTCTTATATCTTATCTGCTTCTGAACTTTGAGCTCTACTATTTCAGTGACTATAAAGCTTCTTCAGATCTCTGTCCTTATGTTATTAATATGTTGGTTTTTTAATGGGCATAAGGGGTTTTTTGTTGGTTTTTTTGGTCGGTTTTTTTTTGGTCGGCATTATATGTACTGCTGAGCAGAAGACTCGTGTAGAGCTTGAGCTTGGATATGATCTTCTGCATTCTGGTTAGCGGAGGTATTTGTACTTGTTAGATCCAGTAGCCACGTGTCTTTGAAGGATGATATTTTTAGGTTAAAGACAGTGAGACTGGCACTACATATTCTACTGGGTAATTTTAGATAACCTTATCATGCACTACTTTAAAAATTTGGAATTGCCATTTGACTTTTCAGAAATTAACATCATTAGCTACAACCTCATCAGTTCGGAACTGATAAGTACCATACCTCTCTAGATCATATAGTGAATCTTCAAGTATTTCAAAAGTAGAAGAAAGGTACGTTGACATTTAATGACTATAAGATGGTTTCACTCTTACAGTTTAAATTTGAAAGCAGAAGTGTCACTGTGCAAGTTTTGACGTGGGCATTAAGATTTAAACAGTCTTTCATAGCACAACACTTGCTAGCTTCCATCAAATGAATTTGCCTTGTACCACAATAGTTATTTTACTCATACCTTGAAAACATTTTTGTAGTATTTCACCATTTGTTTCCTTTTGTAGAATGCTCTTTTCTATCCATTCACAGGGAGTGTTCTCTTCAAAGGTTGTGGGTGGGGAAGAAGGAACACTTGTTTTCCCAGGGCTTGTGTGCACGTGAATGAAACTTGGTAATTTTTTTTTTATATTTAGGGGTGTTCAAAACTGGAATTAAACTCAAATTAGCAACTTTCACTGTTTTAGCAGACAGAAGGCAGGTTTTGAAGTAATCCGGCACTAGTAAGTGGCATTGTCTTGCTGGCCTTGAAAGGTATAAATTAATTCATTCTTATATTTTTATTTTAGCACATTGATCATGCTAAAAATAAATTGCGTAATATATTGTACATATATTTGAGACATGGCCAAAGAATTGAAGTCCACCCTTAGAGAGAAGTTCAAAAGAAAGGCAAGCATTTGCATTTCCGAGAGACAGTAGGAAAAAAGTCTACCTTAGGGTTCACAGATGTCCTTAATAAAGATTTTTATCCTGGCAGCAACAAGATAATTTTGCAACTTTTAAGCTTCTCGTATAATTTGGAATAATAAATTATAATTACATGAATTTCATTACTGCTTTCTGACCTACCGAGATAATTTCTGCCTGAGTTGACCTGTTGAAATTTATTCTAAAGCCTAAGAAAAAGTTTGTCGTGGATCGCAGGGGGCGCCCTCTGATCTCGGAAATAATCAGTGCATTTTTGGACAATGCCACATTCTTCTGTCTTGTTAGTTGTGCCTTTTTAAATGAGGATAAAGATTTGAGAGGGATTTAGCGGTTTGGGGTTTTAATATTTTTCTTTAATTCTCCATTTTTAAAATTGGCCTGTCCCTGTATTTTTTTTTAAATAAATCCTTTTGCTTTCTTGATCTGTTGTTGCTTTTACAGATTGGAATTAGCAAATACCTTCTGATGAAATGTCTTTGAATATTGGGAATAGCTGCCTTTGTACTGAGTCATGGCCTACATATATGTACAGTGTGGATATATTTTGCAATGTAGGCCATCTCTTGTGTACTGAGAATTACATACACAAGCACTGTAGTCAAAGGAGGCTCCCCGAGAAAGTAGTTGCTCTAGATGTTTGCAGTCTGTCTTCTATTTCATCATATTGCTAAATATTTCTTTCACCCATGTATGCTAATCCCTCTAGTTTAGCATGAAAATGGGTACCTGTGATATGTGCTTGCATTTATAATTCTTATGGTGTTTTCCACAGTCTAAGGCTCTTCACCGTGTACTGCAGCATAAGAGCCTTATAATGCACAGTTTAAGCACATTTGAAAGTGAGAAATTTTATATAATTTTCCACCAAAAAGGAAACGCAGCTTTTGTGTGAATTTCCTTTCCTGAAAAACCTGCCAAGCTCCTGAACCGTGTGCGGAAGCAGACTAGAAGTCCCCTGTTGAAGTGATCTATTAATTATTATCTTTCACTTGGAGAACTCTGAACAGGGTCATTACTGTTTATTTTAATGAACCTATAGAGCAGCAGTGTTAGTTCCCTTAGACATTTTTAATCTTGTTTCTGCACAAAGGAGAAATTTGTAGCAACGCTGACACCGATGCATTGCGGATGTCTTTGTAAGAAACTACACATCTAACTTTTCCTGAAATAGGTATCTGCTTTCCAGAAAGGGTCATTGAAGCCTTTTAAGCCGAACTGACCAGTTACAGAGGCTTGGCTTAAAGGTTAGTAGGGAAACATCCCTACCCTGAAAAGGACAGTAAGATTGATTGATTTTTGTGATATGCCGCTGAACTAATGCGCTTTCCTAGGATAAGAAGCAGCATTGAGGGCAAGAATGAAAATCCAATGAGCAGGTTAAAGATATGCATGCACATAGTCTGTTCAGAGTTAATGCTGTTAAAATTATTACCCCTAAAGAGAAGGCAGTTATTGATCCTGTTGGACAGGTACACCGAGGTCTTTAGAAGAACAGGAATAAATCATGGTGTGTTGTGGAGTAATACAGAAGGTTGCTGCTTGGGGATTATTTTTTGTTCATGTATCACTTATAAACACACAGAAGGAACACAAAGATTTTATTTGAATTCTTGTCTGTAAGAAAGCAGGAGGATCTTCAGGTAAGGTGCAAGAGAATTATATTTTTCTTCCTGGTTTAGAGTGGAAGGTATAGGAATGAAACCATCTAAGAGCAGAGGTTTTGTCTCTCCTTGCTGTTTACCATGGTCCAGCTAGAAAAAATGGCTAGCAGGCAGTGTTCAGAAAGCCACTTGGGCATTTCCAGACAAGTGCAGGCTGTCTCAGGGTTGTTTCCCCTAACACAACTGCAATTTGAAAAACAAAATTTGTTTTTTAAAAAAAAAAAGTTTTAAGGAGTGCTGCTCACTGCGGCTGACTTTCTGCTAATGTTGAGGTTACAGCCCTCATGCCAGGAGAGATTTGGTGATCTTGTTGTTGTGTGAGGTTTGGGCGGTTTTGGGGGGTTTTGGTTTGGTTTTGTGTTTTTTGTTGGGCGGTTTTGTTTTAATGCCACAATAACCAATTAGTAAAATTTCTTGAGTAGCATGGGAAGGTTGTGCAAATGCATTGTTGCTCCATTCCGAAGTCATAACTTAGCATGTTTCTCAGAAATGCATAGTAATGATTTTTCCCTATGTGACAAGTTGCACATTAAAAGAAGTGGGGAAGGATGGGCATGAAGAGAACTAAGATTTTTAGATTTTCCATGTTCTGCCTAACCCCTGTTGGAGTTGATGCATTTAGATTTCTAATGAGAGCTGATACTAGCAAGAAGTAAAAGGAATTAACAGAGTGAAGTCAGGAGAAAGCTGCAGCGTAGACCTCAAGTAGTCAAACGGCTGGCAGCCCCCCGCCACCAGTAACATTGAACTGAAAAAAATAGCGAGGATCTGTAAGAGGACCTGTAATTGTTGCTTGTATCGGACTTCTTGCTTATTTGACCTGAACAAAAGGGAGTGTATTATGGCTAAGTGCTCTTTCTGTTTACAATCCTACTTTTGCAATTTCATCTTCTGATTGCCTCAACTCTGTTTTGCCTGTAGTCTGAGAATAATAATCAAGGGGCAACTGATAGCAGAACGTAACTTTGTCCTTCTCAGTCATTCACGTGTGCTTGTACCATGTGCTGCATGTTCGAGGGGGATATCTAAGTTAAAAGTTATGGGATGTTGTGTTCATGCCTGTGAATTGAGCTGCAAAATAATTCTGCAGTCGTGCATTGGCACGTCTGAGAGCTTGCAGAATGAAAGACTGAGACAGCATATTACAAAATAGTTTCCAGTTTTGCTTTTCAAAGAGGACTTCAGCCTTCCTTCTTCCCTGAGTAACTTGATGAGGGCAATGAATTGAAGTGTTGTTTGCGTACTTTCCCTATAAAATATTGGTATGCTTTCATCTCCATGCTTAAAACTCTCAGCCTCCCTCCTGCATCCTGTGAGAATTACTTAATACCTTTGCCAGGAGGACAACTTTCTCAATAAGCTTCGATAAAACTAGGAAGTTTATTAGAAAAGAACTGTTGTAAAAGAGAACTTACTATTTAAAGGTTTCCAGTGGTGGTTACTAGTGTGTCTACTTGAGCAGCCTGTGTGATTAAATTTAGTGTATTACTGTCAGATGAGTAAATATCTCTGTTCTGCAGATGTGGAACTGAGAGACCTGCCTGACATGATGTAAGCGAGTACCAGCTGGGGTCAGAGCTTGGTGTTTATTTCTGATCCAGACTACTGCCCTAACCACAGGATCACCATTTCCCTTTTCAGTTCTTTTTAGTTATTCTACATAATTTCCTCTCTAAGGTTTTTCAGACAGTGGATAGCATATATTATAATAAAGGAGATAAGAATCTGTTGCCTCTTACTCTGTGGTTATATTGAAGTTACTACATACAGGCAAAAAGCTGTGAATGCAAAAAATAGCAATTGGGAAATCTTACTCATCTCACGGTATGTTTCTCATGGTTTCAGCTAAGCAGGGAGCAGAACATAGCCAGTGTTTCAGCTGGAGATGTCTCAGAATAATGATATATAAAATTAGTTCAGACTGAAAAATGATTCCTTCCAAGACAGCCCAAGCATGAAGGTATCAGCTTTCTGCTAAGCCTTGGATAGCATTAATAGTCCAAAGGTCTTATGACACTTAAAATTAATGCCTGCATCCTGTTCAAACTCCGCTTTGGTAACTCTGCTCTGATTCTTATGTAACCCCTGTGATTTCAGCAGGTGAAGTATCCTGTACCTCCCTTTCACAGAACAGTTTTTGGAGGGTGCTAAAAGAAAATGCATCGTATGTCAACAGAGAGGTTGAATTTGATATTAGCTGCACGATGACCTAGTTCCCAGGGGCCAGAGGGAGAATCAGTGCATTGAGAAGTGAGAGCATCAAGGAAGCATGTTATCTAACTGCCCCTTCTAGTTGCAGGTTTGTAATGGAAAACGATTCATCAGCCATCACCAAGGAAACCAGGGAGTGTGTCAGAATATGCTGCTTTACCTAGAGTTTGAGTTTGTGCCCCTTTCTTTTAGAAATCATATATTTAGTAATTTAGGGTTGTTAATTCATAGGAAAATTCCTACTTGGCCTGAAACGTTGTCTCACGTTCTGTGAAAATTTAAGCTTTTTGTTACTACCAGAAACCAATTGGAGTTTATTATACAGTGTCTCATGGATTTTAATTTATTCATTTTAGACATATCTTCATTGATTACAGTAATCCATCCACTCTGCCTACTCTTTAAAAACCAAACACAGAAATAATGTTAGATTGTCACAGAAGACAACTTCGGTGGTTTAAATTAATTTACGCTAATGTAACTTGTGATTAAGTTATGTTGCTGTCATAGCTTTTGGCTTTTCCCATCCCACCCCACAGAGAAATCATTCTCCAGAGGGTTGCGATTTAATCTATGTCCTTTCTGTTGAGGAGACAGATCTGCCCGAGGAACACTGTGGAGGATTAGCCAGGAGATGGCAGTGGAGCCGATCGCTGCCTGCTTCTCGAAGAAGCACATGAAGTGGATGAAGGAAGGCAGCTTGCTCCTCTGACGGTATCGATGTTGGAATCTGTGCACAAAGTAACTTACTGAATTAGAAAACATTTCCAATTTGCATCTTGTTTCTAATCAAGCGCAATCAATCTAATCTAATCCCTGATCCCTCAAATTTTCACATTGCTTAAGTTGTGTTTCACTGACTAGAGCCACTGAACACACTTAAGTCCGTGTTGCAGTTCATTGTGGCTCTTGCCAGCAGAATTGTCAGAGCTCGTTTATGAATTGCACTGAGGCAGAACCTGGAGTTTTCTTCTCTATTCTCTATTTATTTTCTAAATATGCTCAGCAACTTGAGGCTGCAGTGAGAGATTTGTCACCTCTGTCAGTCTCTTTAGAAACCGTTGTGATGATTGGTGTCAGTTGTTACATTGGATGACTGGCAAGGAGTAGGAGGATTTTTAGGCTTGGTTTATGACAAAGCAGATAGCGATGGAACTTACTTCCATGTGAAAGAATAGGGTTTCCAGCTGGATGCACGCAGTGTGTTTTGCGGAGTAGGCTGCAGTTACTGGGAGCATCGTCTTGCTCCGCTCACCAGCCTGGAGGTGTGTGTGAGAGCAGCCAGGGTGGCCGATACCGCTGACCTGCAGCATGCGGAGATTGTCGGCATTATCTGTGCATCTCTTGAGCCACTTCAGCAGAAGCTTATCCCACCTGATAAAAAAGCCCTATCTTGTTGCCTGTGTTTCCTAATTTCTACATGTTATATAGAACAGAACATAGAAGACACTTTGACTCCTGATGGGTGGTGACCTAACCACTCCTCTAGCGAGTCCTTGTTTCTTCCTTAGTGACTTTTAGCATTAAATGCAAAACTGAAGCCCATGTCAACAGGAGAAACTTGGGGAAACCTCAGCCCAGAATGGTGTAGCCCGCACCGAGCAAAGCTGGCTGCTTTCTTTGTCAAGCATCCCGACTGCTGCACAGGGCAGGGACTCAGAGATGGATGGGAAGATCACCTCACAGGGTGAAATGAATGGAGTTTGCTGTCTTGTTGCTTGTTAGTTCTTGAGGTTTTTCATGAGACTGACCATATAAATATTATTCAGCCACCAAAAAAATATTGCTATAAAAGAAATACTGTGTTTTAGAGAATACTGTGGTGAGGAGATGGCATGAGGTGACAAGTTGTAATTGAATTGTCCTTATCCGTGTGGCTCGAAGACGGAGCTGTAGGGATTAGCTCCCCTTGTGAGTAAAGGAAAGCTTCGGTTTTACTCTGAGCTTCCCCAGAATACGTACTGCAGACCGTGGGCACCGGTGCAAGGAGGTCTGATGCAGGCGACCAGACTGATTTCATGGGGGCTACTGAACTACTCTTAACCCAGCTTCTTTTGTGCACTGCAGGATGGAAATAAAGCGGGGGGGGGGACAGGACAGACAGACGGCTTGGGAGACATTGCGGGCTTGGGGTTGCTTATGCGCTGATGCAATTGACTTGTTGGTGAAAAAACAGGAAGACAAAGTTGGAGAGAAGCGTGCATCGGTGTATTTCTCGTAGCGCAGGGATGTTACACCCATTGTGGGGAATCCGTGTGTTCATAAGAGGGTTGCCTGTCTATTCAGAGGTTGCCAGGAGCCAGGTCAGCCCAATGCAGAAAGCGCTGTCCTCGCTTGCTCTCCGGGGTTCTTAACAGTGGAAAATCACTGGGATACAGCATCACCCTTGCCAAACTCCTCCGTCTGTGATGTTTCTGGAATGATCTTTGCCCCCCCTGCCTTTCAGTGGGAAGGAGACAGAAGGCAGCGGAGAATTTGCCCTTTTGAGCTTCCCACTTGCCTTATACCCACTGGCAGATCGCTTGAACGCCGTCCCCTGTGCTCATAGGAGCTGATGGAACTCCAAAGGGGGGTAACGCGAAAGGAGAAACAGCAGAGGCCACGCTGCATGGAGGAAATGGGGTGTGCTCTGCATCAAAAAGACAGAATCTCTTAGACTAAATAGACGATAAAATATTGCCTTGATAACCAGGGTTGTTTCTCAGGAGAGGCCGGTGACTGCAGGCGGCTATCAGTATGTAAAGGTCGGTGTCCTTTAGCAACTGGGAGCAAGGGCTGTTGAGAAAGGTCCCAGAATAGCAACGGTTTGGCTGCAGAAATGCTCCGAGCTCTGCTCCTGGGTAGAGCTGGAACGGAATTTTGCCAAAATAGGGAAATTAGAGCATTGAGGGCGACGGCTTGAGCACTCGGGACAACGTGGCCCGCCCCGGAGCAGCCGGCACAGGGGCGGACGGCCCGTGTCCAGCCCACGTAGGGAGCAGAAAACTGGGGGGTTTTGCAGACCTTTTGAATTTTGTTTGTCCTTCCATTCTTAGCCCTTTTTAATTAAAAAGCAAGACAAAACCCAGCCTCTGGTGGTCTCTTAACTACATGTTTTTTAAGGCCGTGCTGCTGCGTCCCCTCCCTGCCCACACCCTCTGCCTCCAGCCTTTTGAACAAGCTGGCCTTATTTTTATTTTTTCTTTTATCACAGGCGCCTCCAGTACAAATTGGCCATTCTGCAAAACCAAAGAAACCACTTAAGCACCACCCTTCAGCCGAGGAGCGTATTTTGGGGGGTGGATACGTTTGCCTGGGGCTGCCCCGCCGTGTCCCCGCCCGGGCACCCTGCAATTCGGTGTCCCGAGGCAGGGCCAGCACCTATGATTACCCTCGGCTGCCCCCTCCCCTCGCTGCGGGTGGCTTTGGGCCCCGGGGCCGCCCGGTAACAGCCGCCCTCCCCCGGAGCGCCCCCGGGGGCAGAAACCGTGCTCTTTTTTGGCCCCCGGGGACCTTATTTGCCCCCTTATTTGGGGGTAAAATCTCCCCCCCTCCCCCCCCCCAAATGGCTACATCCCAAAATTGCTAAATTGCCTGTTTCTAGGGGGGTTTTTTTTGTTGCTTATCGCCGATTTTGCAACTTTTCGGCGGAGAGCTGCGGCGCTGCGAGCGGGGAGCCGCGCCCCCTCCCCGCCGGCTGGGGGNGCCGAGGCGCCGGGCTGCCCGTCCACCCACCGGCGCCGGGGCGAGCCGGGCGCTCCCGGGAGGTTCCGACCCGGTAAGGAGGCTCCGGGGGCTGATCAGGCGTGAGTCTGCACCGGGGCGGCCGGCGCCGGTACCGGGAGGTGCCGATCCGGTAGGACCCTGCGGGGACCGGGGCGGCTGGCGCCGGTACCGGAGGGTCCCCGCCCGGTCGGACTCTCGGAGAACCGGGGCGGCCGGTGCCGGTACCGGGAGGTGCCGACCGGGCGGGAGCCTCCAAGCCCCGGTGGTGCATGAGTCAGCCCCGTTGCGGCTGTCGCCGGGACCGGAGGAGCGGCTGTGCGTGAGTCGGCACCGGTCCCGCTCCCCGTGGGTCCCGGCACCACCGGCCGCAGGGAGCCGACACCGGGCTGGCACCGGTGCCCCGGAGGGCGAGAGGCCGCGGGGTGCCTGCGCTCGGCAGCGGCTCCGGCACCGGCACCGGCTCCGCGGCGGGGGATCCGGGAGCCAATTCTGGACTCCCGCAAAGCGGCCGCCAATCTGGCACCCAGCGCCTGCCAGCCAGCCGCGGCGTTTTGGGGCCAAAACCACCTGTTTCAGGATTTATATATATTTTTGTTGTTTTGTTGCAGAGCAGAGAGCTCCGGCCCCGACAGCCGCAGCGGGAGCCCTTGGCTGCGGTAACGCCGCGGCTCCCTGGCAGGCGGCAGGAAAAATAAACACCATCAAAAAATAATAATAAACAAGGAGCATCCCCATAACCCGAGGTGACCGGCCACGGCGGCGCGGCCGTGCGGGCGGAGAGGGCGAGCCCCGGCCCCGGGGAGGGTGCTCCCGCTCCCGCCCCCCCCCGCCGTGGGGATTTGGGGTGCAGCGGGAGCCGTGGGGCAGAGGAAGGGGCGAGGCAGCACCTCGGCGCCTGGAGGGGGTCTGAGACACCCCTCCGAGCTCTGCTCTCGGGTGATTTGTTATTAATTTGCTCATTTGCGTCTGCTTCGGGAGCTGTGTAGCTGGCCAGGGATGGGAGCGGGTCGGATTTTATTCCAGGAGCGGTGAAATTCTCTCACGATCCCGATGACATGGCTGCTGGTGCCCATGTCTGTGCCGGAGAGGAAGGTTTTCTCCTCCTTTTTGGGGTAGCAGGACTCTGTCCTCTTGTTTTGCCCTTAACGCTGTCCGAAGGGGTGGGCAAACACGTTGCCAAAGGTGAGTGGTTGGGTTTTGAGTTAAATTAAAAAAAAACAAACACCCGAACATGTTTGTTTAAGGTTAAAAATGTTAAAAGCAGGCAAGAGCAGAGTATGCCAGGGGATTAAAACCAGCCCAGGGACTGTGCCTGCAATTGGGAAATGCCCCCGTGCCCCCTTGCTTTCGAGGCTCAGCAGTTCCCAGCTCCAAAATGGGGTGCTGATCCCCATCCACGCTCGCTTGGATGCGCCGGGGCTCACGTAGGGAGGGCCTGATCCTGCGGCGGAGGGCGGGTGCGTAGCGCAGCGCTGCTCCTCTCTCTGCAGCTTGTCCTGCGCTGAACCCATTGCAGGACTAAGCCCAAAGTCGGTGCAGAGGTCCCCTGGGACGAGCAGCAAGAGCTGCGGAGATAAGGAGCGTGGCAAATATTGCTGGGCTGCAACTTTTCCTCCCTGGGCCTCTTCGGGGCCGAAGGATCCCGAGGATGGCTGGAGGTATTGCCAGGGGGGCAGAAAACATTGAGGTTTGGGGGATAAACTACCCTGGGAAATCATTCTCGCGGCGAGTCCAGCAGCTCACCGCTTTTATAAGGCTGATTTTGACCCTCATCCCGAATTCAGTTTGTTTAAGCCTTTATGCTTGGTGTGATTAATAACCAAATATCTGTTTTATTTTCTGTTTCAACATTCAGGCTGTGCATAATGTTAGGAAGCGCGGCCGCTTTTCTTTTCTTTTGGAGGGAGTCCCTTTTTTGCAGAAGGTGGACGGACGCACTCCCGAGAAGCAGCCGCCGGGTGAGTCATCTCCGCGCAGAAATAGCTCTGCTGGGAGCGGTGACACGGTCCTGCAGGGATTTCATTTCTCCCTACCCCGGATGGAGCCGGCTGCTCCATCCCACGCCGCTAGCTGTGTGCCCACGGGCACTGCCGGCTCCTGGCTGGATTTAACAGGGTAATTCAGGGCTGGGAGATGTGCTAAGTATTTTTTTCCCATCTCCGCTCCCTTCCTGCGTGGGGCAGAGTCAGGGTTTGAGGCAGCTGCTGCCAGTCGCCGCAGCTCAGCCTGCTTGTCTTTAGCTGGAGAGGATGAGCGCTGCTTTATTAAGAATCGCTCCTAACGGTAGTATCTCCCTTTTCTGTATCATAAGGGGAAAACAGCACATGGGGGGAAGGACGTGATTTGTCCAACAGCCCCCCGAGGCTGGGGGTGAGAAGTCCCATCCTAGACCTTTATTCACTAAATAAAGCTGACTTAGATTTTAATTCTGCCTCTGCATAAAAGCAATGCACATTTTGATGCAATTAATAGCAGCGCTGGGGATGGCCGAGAGCAGAATGTGGCTCTTGCAGAAGCGTGGCAGCGATGCTCCGATCTCCTGCCAGTAGATGGGGGCAGCAATTGTCCAAGCTGACTTCACGGACTATTGCTTTCCTTAGAAATCCCGTAGAAAACGGTCCGGTGGCCTCTCCTCTCCCTCACGGCGGGGAAGCTGCTGTCAGGGCCCTTGGCTCAGAGCCCTGGACTGGGAAGGGTTCTGTGCAGCAGCGGTGGCAGTGCCGGGGACACCGGGCCTGGCAGAGCAACTGATTTTGTTTTGCAGCTCTTTGGAGAGGCTGGATTTATCCCCGCTGGGGCTACTGGTGTTCACGGTGCTTCAGGGAGAGCAGGGTGATGCCTGGGAGGGAGGTGGGGAGGGAAGGCAAGAGCTCACAGGGAGCTCCGCCGAGGACAAGTTAACGTGAGATGAGGGTGGCTGATGCTGCCTTCCGACCTCGTGCTGGTCAGCTCTCGAGGGAGGCAGAACTAAAATAAGCCGAAAAAAGACCAAACTGGCTTTTCACTAGCTTGTAGGTCAGTTTTTTCTGTGCGTAACAAAACGTTAATTCAGGAGAGGTGGCTGTAGTCTGTGTTTGACCTGATCTGCCCGAAATTCAAGATGTGTGCTGTTAGCCTCTCCCGTTCTGCAAATGCAAAAATCTGGGGCCCAGAAGAGCTTTTTGAGGAGCGGGTTAGCTCCCTGTGCCCGTGTCGTGCCTGGTAGCTGCCCATAACAGTGCCCACAGGGTTAACCAGCCATTCAAGGGCTCTTTCCCTGGGCCGCTGCATCAGTAGCGCAACTTCTCCTTAAGGCTTAGACCCAGATTATTTTCTCACCGCTGGCAGCGCTTTAGAATGTAATGACAAAACTTACAATTACTCTTTCATGTTTAATCTTTTTTTCTGTTCCTCTTGGTTTGGACCTGAAAATCGCGGTGGCTAATCCCGCTCCTGGGCTGGCTGCAGCATTAACTGATGTCTATAAATAAACATCAGCTTTTGACGGATGCTTCTGCGGAGAAATGACTAGTGTTTGGTTTGAAGGTTTCACAAAAAGTCACTTTTACAAGATTTCAGCCCCGGGTTTAATTTCAAGTGCCCGCTTCCTTTTGCAGTATGCCATCTTTGAGTTGCAGTTGTGGTTTGTTATTTTAGCAGAGTCATGAATCGCGTTTGTGCCCAAAATAGTTTGATACTGGGCTTCAAACCAGGCAAATCTCCCACAAATCACCTTCAGCTGAAAAACTCTTCCTGTTGTAATGCTGATGACAAAAAAAAATATCATTGAAATCCTCCTAGCCCCAGCTAAGCCAAGCTACTGGTGCCCAGTTAAAATTTCCCATGTCCCAGGGTGTTATTCTTCCCGCTAACCATCCGGCTGAGTTTCCAGCGGGGTTTGGCTGCAAGGTAGGTTTTTTTGAGGTTTCCCATCGCTCTGCTTTGATCACTGTGGACCACAAGAGGTTGGCAAAATTCAGGAGACGTAACCTGGGCTCTGCCTTTGCTCTGGGGCAGCAGGCTGGCACATCCTCACCGGAGCTGCGTGGGCACCCAGTTTCATTCCAGGATAATTACTCCATTAAAATAAATACCCCAAACTAATTATACTGGAAGAAAATCAGGGCAATTTTGGAACAGGGCATGTGTTGCTGGGGTTTATTGCCAAGCCGTTCTGCTGGCTGCTTTCACGTGCAGCAAAGCCCGGGCGCTCGGGAGAATTAAGAAGGATCAGAAGCATTAAACAGGCTCTGCCCACTCTCCGGAGACTCCTTTAATTCCTCTGTTCCTGGTACGAAAGGTCCCGAGCTTGGGAGTTCGCTGCAGGACGTAGAGTGACATTTGGTGCTGTGCCCGAAGGTGGCAGCCGCAGAAAACCCAAGCTATTAACCAAACTCCCCCTTCTTTGTGGTTTGCAGCCAGGAAAGCAGTCCGGCAAGCCCTAAGCACTGTCTTCAGCAACGCGCTGCCTGCAGAGTGATGGTCTTAAAATGAAAAGGTGCTGTGAGGGCGTCAGGCTGCCATGCCTGTTTAAGGTCAGTGCCATTCTCACCCATCTTATCCTCTCTGAACAGGGCTGTCCCCTCCCTCCTCAGGGTCAGGGAGCAGGAATTGGGTCACCATCCTGCAAACCTCTGGCCTCAGGCAGCACAGGAGCAGCGGGGAGGTGAGCGGGTGCTGCTGGGGCCATCGTGGCTTTAGCTGAGGGGAGCGGGTGGGCACTGGGAGGCTGGGCTGGGGCTCACCGGCTTTGCACTGTTGGCAAAGTGGGTTTATGTGGGTTTTGGAGCAGGGCAGGAGGCAGCTCTGAGTTATCGCAGGCTTCTCAGGAGCCTGCGGAGCCTGACCCAGGGGGAAACTGCATCCAGGTGACGGGACAAAAATCAACCTGCAAAATGTTTTCCTCTGTCGGGAACAGCCAGCCTTGTTCTGGCAGCAAGAGGGACATACCATGCAGGGACACAAACACCTTTTCAGAGGTGGGACAGGAGCAGGCTGGTGAGTAAACCCCCGCTCCGATGACCCTCCCTGCACAAAAAACCCCAAGGTGTGTGCTGCCCCCACATCCCTTGGGAGGACGCGTGCGGCAGTCGCTCAGCACAGTGACCGTCTTGACTGCAGGAACAGGATTAGCAGTGACAAAATGATCTCTTTATAGGCAGGGTAAACGCCTTAGGGCCGGGGCTGAGGTATGTCAGTGGTGGATTAGCCTCCCCTCTGAGCCCAGCTGGGCTAATATGCTGCCTGAGGGCAAGAGGAGCGTTGCTCTGCAGGGCTGGCAGCCTCTTGCTGCTGTGGTTGCCACCATCGCTGTGCCAGGGCTGAAGGAAAGTGCTTTGAACTAACGGCTGGGCGTTATCCTTCCACCTCGCAGGGTGTTGGTATGGCCAGCTCCCGGCCTCCCAAATACCTCCTTGTCTTCGATTTTGATGAGACCATCATCAATGAGAACAGCGATGACTCCATCGTCCGGGCGGCACCGGGGCAGGTGCTTCCGGAGCACATCCGACAGACCTTCCGCGAGGGCTTCTACAACGAGTACATGCAGCGGGTCCTGGCGTACATGGGGGACCAGGGGGTCAAGATGGGGGACTTCAAGACTGTCTATGAGAACATCCCCCTGTCCCCTGGCATGCCGGACCTCTTCCAGTTCCTCTCCAAGAACCACGAGCTCTTTGAGATCATCCTCATTTCTGATGCCAACATGTTCGGCATAGAATGCAATCTGAGGGCAGCCGGTTTCTACTCCCTCTTCCGCAAGATCTTCAGCAACCCATCTGGCTTTGACAAGAAGGGGTACTTCACCTTGGGGCCCTACCACAGCCACAAGTGCCTTGACTGCCCGGCCAACATGTGCAAACGCAAAATCCTAACGGAGTACCTGGCGGAGAGAGCCCAGGAGGAGGTGGAGTTCGAGAGGGTCTTCTATGTGGGAGACGGTGCCAATGACTTCTGCCCTTCCGTGACTTTGACTTCAGCTGACGTGGCTTTTCCGCGGAAGGGCTACCCCATGCACCGGATGACCCAAGAGATGGAGAAGCAGCAGCCTGGAGCCTTCCAGGCCACTGTCATCCCCTGGGAGTCAGCTACAGAGGTTGCCCGCTATCTCCAGGACGTCCTCAAGAAGAAGTGTTGAGGATGGCTCAGAAGAGACTTGCATACTATAAGCGGCTGGGAAAGGAGAAGCCGGGGGGGGTCATGCTCTGTACCCCACGCTCATCAGCACTGCTCGCTCAGCCCCCACTCCTGGGTTGCTTTCCTGCCTTTCCTCTCCGAGCTCCTTTCTCCCTGGTGATTAAAGCACTTTCTCTAGATCCCCCCTTCTCCTTCCCCTGCCATGTTGTGACGAAGCCTTCTCTATGCAGCTCGGACATCTACCCAGCATGGGTGTTTGCCAACACTAATGGTGATTTCCTTGTTGTTGGTTTTTTTCTTTTTTTTTTCCTTTTCGTTTTGATTTCACAAGAGCAATTCCTAAAAGACCAGAAGCCGTCTCCCCGCAGGCTGGGCCCTGCACATGCTTCCTCCTGCCTTCATCCCTCTCGCCCGCCTGACCTCCGCCAGCCACACCAGGAGCTGCGTGCTGTTGCCTTGAACCTGATGCTCGAGGGCTCCTTGCCTCTTCGTGAGGCCACTGGAAATTTAATGGGGGTAATTTGTGCTGCCCAGGCTCCCTGGCTTGCCCTCTGCACCCTGCCTGGGCAGGGCAGCCCCTGGCTCAGCTGCTGAGCCTTGCAACACAGTTCATTGGCCCTTGAGACTTTATTCTCTGAAAAAACATGACATGAGGAACAGGAAACTTTCTGGAAAGGTGGTACCTTGGAAAAAACCTCCTCGAGCCCATCCCCACCCACTTGCCCAGGGCATGGCACCCGCATCCTGCTGCAGGGAGGAGGACCTGCCCTTGCCTTCCACCTCCATCCTCTGCTTCTGCTTCCAGGACAAAGTGTCCCCCGTGTCCTTGGGGCAGACAGGTTCCTCCTTGCCCCAAGCCCTTACCGGTCATCTCCTCCTGTTTGCTGGTGTTTGCTGGATCGTATCGACTCCCCTCTTAGCCCAGGGGGGAAATTTCCCTCCTGACCTGGTCAAGAGGTGCTGAACCTCCCCGCGGGAGGTGTGGTGCTGTAGCACTTCTCCTGGCATCGGGTCCTGGAAGCCAAACAACCCCCCCAAACCCCCTTGCCCCGCTGCAGTATTAATTGCCCCTTCTAATTGCACTCTGCAGGGGGGGGCTACAGTATTTGCTGCTCTCTGGTGTTGGCTTCTCCTGGATTTATCCACAGCCTTACCGGCCCCTGAGGGTGGCTCGTAACTCCTCCAAAGCGTAGAAACCCTGATGGCAAGCCTGAGCAGTAAGGAAATAACCAAAGCAGCCCTGAGTTGTTCCTCCTCTATTTCATTTCCCCTCTCTTTGTTCTTCCTCCTCCAGAGCCTGTTCAACTGTGTGGAACTTAAAGCCATGGAATTAAAAAAAAAAAAGAACCATAGAGATGTATATCTATATATTGCAGATACACAAGTTGTATCCAGGACATAAACCTGGGTGTGAAATGGCTCTCTGAGTTACACGTACGTGTTGTTTCTCTTCCTTGGGCTGGTAAAGCGGGGGACAGCGTTGGAGGGGGAGCGGGGCCAGGCCACAAACGATAATGCTCTGCAGGGGACCCTGTGGGGACCCCTGTGGTGGAGGATTGAGTCCTTGGCTCATTCCCCCCTCTGCATCTCAAGCTGATGGGGGCAGCAGGCAGGTTCCAGAGCCGGGCCAGAACCGGGTGCTGCTCTCTTCCTTGTCCCTGTGCGCATTTGGCCCCATCACCTGTATCTGCGCTTTGGTCCTGCGCTGCCCTCGCGCCTCCCACGGGGCCGGGAGCGTCACCAGGATCAGCCCACGGGACCAACTACTGCCCACCATGTTTCCATCAGCTGAGAGGGCTGTGGCATCCAGGTGCTAAACCTTCCCTGCGCCAGCAGCAGCCAGTGCTGCTGCCGTTAAAAACATAAAGAAAAGGAAGACGGGAGAAGGGCCAGGCAGCGGGATGCTCTGGGTGCTGGAGGCTGCCAGGGTGCAGCGGTGCTGGCAGTGGCACCCAGTCTGGCTGCCCACGCGAGGGCTGAGCTGTGCAAAACCCCAGCTGTGCAAAGGCAAAATTCAAAGGCGAAGCGCAGACCTGCCCGAGCAGGAGCAGGATGCGGCCGATCCAGGCGGGTGATCCGGGGCAAGGGGATGCAGGGGGCTGCCCGCCCTCGGTGCTCAGAAGGGCTCCACGTAATTGCCGGGGAAGAAACCCGCTTCCTCGCCCATGACACCCTCGCACCAGCCATCCGAGTACCGCCGCGTGATGAAGAGGAGGGTGCCGGGCTGGAAGGAGAGCTCGTTGTCCTTCTTCTGTGTGTAGGGGTAGATGGCCACCACTGCAAGAGGAGGGAGACAGGGGCCATGGAGCCCAGCAAGGCCACCGCAGGGGACGGGCCACCTTCGGGAAGGGCAGGAGAGGGAGATGCGAGCAGACTCGCCATCCCAGCCCTGGCCAATGTTGGGGCAAAGCTGGGCCCTCGGTGCTGCGGCTGTGGGCAGGGGCTCAACCAAAAGCACCACAGCAAAGAGATCGGGGGGAATCTGGGGATCCACTGTACCTTTTTCCAGGTAGCTTTCCGGGGCCCAGGGGGGGTCCTCTGCAGTGGGCGGTGGTGGGGGGGCCAAATCCTCGAAGTTGGGCAAAGCTGGTGGCGGCAGCGGCTCAAGGTCATTGGGGGCTGCAAAACCCCCACAAAGTCGATGGGTGATGAAGGGTTCTGTGGGAAGCCGAGGCCACACGCAGCCCCCACCTCCCCACTAACACACACACCACACACCACACCCCA
>VZTV01072596.1:985-14808 GCA_013400875.1 Anhinga rufa | reverse complement strand
GGGGCGGGGCGGGGCGGGCGGCGCCGAGGCGGCGTTGATTCTCTGGTTGCCAGCGATGCGCCCGGGCGGTAGCCGGCGGGGCGGGCGGCAGCGCCTCGGGGTCGCGCTGAGGGGAGCCGCTCGCCGCGGGGGCAGCCGATTCTCGCCCGGCGAGTCACGGCCCGGCGGCGGGTCTGAGCCGGGACGAAGCTCGCCATTTCAGCCCGGCTGCGCTAAGAGCCAGGCTGGGCTGCAATAAAACCACTACATGCCACAAAATGCCATAAAATTCCACAAAATGCCCTAAATAAAACATAAAATACAACAAAACCAGGCCAAATATGGGATCCCTGCCCAGCTCTGGCTGAGGCAGCACTCTCTAGGTATTTCCTCGACACCAGAGCAGGAGTGCAAGGGTGGAGAGAGAGATGCCGGCTGCCCCAGCCACCATTTCGTGGCCTGGCTGCGGCTGGGCACCCAGCCCACGTGGGCACCCACTGGCATCACTGAGCCCTGCGCCTTCTGTCACGACAGCTGTGGGGATAGTCCGACCCAGGGCAAGTATCTGCCAGCTCTCGTTGCCACATGACCCCCTAGGAAAGGGATTGCACAGCCCCCATGGAGGGCTTTGTCTCTCGGTGGCTAGGAGCCCAGCTGGGCTCCTTCTGCTTGAGGAAGCTGTGAGGAAGTGCTTGAGGTAAAGCCATGACAGAGATGAGTAAAAAGCGAGGCAAGCACGCTTATTGCACTGGAAATAGTCTGCAGCTCAGAGATTCAAGAAGTCATCTATCAGCATCCTTAAACCATAAGAAAAAAACCAAAAGCAGAGGCTCAGAAGACAGAGCCTCAGCACCGCTGGGAGTCGCTCCTCTGCAAGGAGCAGCACAGGGCGCCTCTTCCCCGCCTTGTCCGGGATGGCCGGCTCCCCAAACGCTCACTGGGTTCTTGCTGCAGGGCATGTTAACACTGGGCCTAGTAGCATGCTAGTCCTAGCTGTCTGCTGTGTGCATCAACTAACAAATAATTACTCTGTGCTCCTAAGTTGTGTATATCCACTTGCAGAGTCCCTTTGTGCTCGGTATAAGCCTGCACCAAATGACCCAGACATGGAGCTCATACCACGTTTGTGTTGGAACCAGAAGCAGGAGCCAGTGGGATGGAGCTGGCTCTGTTCGGTACCCAGCCTGGCAGAGAGCAACTGTTAAATGTGACTGAGTCATGCATCTTCTGCCTACAGAAAGTCCTTTGCCCGAGTGGTGCCAGCAAGGCAATTGGCCTTGGAAAAAACTTTGACTGAAGTAATGAGGCAGTTACCTCTATCGCATGTGCAGTGACTTGTTCAAAGACTCAGCCATCTATGATATTTTCATGTTTTATTTCAGGTGGAAATACAGTCATTCTGTACACAGGAAACCTGAGGCACTCTAACTCTGACTAGTTTCTACTAATGTGTAGGTGCAAACTGGTATGTGTACAGCCTCATTTGAGACTGTTATATTTCGCTTTAATGTAAATCTGTTCCTGCACACTTCTAAGGGAAACCAGAAAATCACTGTTCTACCAAGTAAATGCTCACACAGTTACTAACTGTTTAAATAGCAGCTTAATTATGCTGGTTTTATTTTATACCTTAATGTGTGCAATTTTCCAATGACCTTGCATGCCTGCTTTTTCTTCTTTCTCCTTTTCAGTCTGCAGAATAAAAAAAGAGATTCTGAAATAGCCAGGGAACTGAATCCAAGGCATGAATTCATGGATTCTGTGTCTTAAGAGCTCTGCTATGTAACAGAAACCCAATGGGAAGAAAATCACTGAATGTTATCCAGGAGTTGGCACTGATCTGTGGTCAGGAACATTTTTACTAGTTATTCATTTTTCCAAACAGTTTTGTTTATCCTAGTAATCCTTGTTGTGTATGCTTTTTATCTCATTTCCTAAGGAGCTGAAACATAAAAAGTTTGTGCTGTCTGCCGTCTTTCTCTGCCTGTTCCTCACTTACCACTCTGGAAGTTGCTGTTCAAGTTCAGACAGATTTGGCAGGTAAAGTTCCTAGAAGTTTTGTGGAAATTAGTGGCTGCACAATATATTGGAGCCCATCCTTAGGGAAAAGCAGCTCAGATCCATTCTGAGAGGCAGCAGCCAACTGGCCTATCAGCAAAAACATGGACATAAATCTATAGGAAACGTCTTGTTTCTCAGGAAACAACTTGTATTATGCTTCTCGTTTCACTGGGAATGCTTTAGAGTAGCGACTTAACTGCCAAGAACTGGTTTGTGTAGGTAGGAACTCATGAAGTTAGTTTCTTGAAACACAAAGAAGTCATTAATGATTTTGGATTGCAGAGAAAATGAGGAGTTGCTGTCAATTTTTAAGGACGTGAATACTATGGTGAGGGAGCTTGGTAGGATCCTGAAGTTATTTTGTAATGATGCTGTGGGATTATTTATTTGCTCTGGCAATAAATTCTTTTATTTGCTGTAGCACAAATTAGTACTGTTTTCACTTTGAGCTGGTATGGTGGGCTGAAACTCCCAGGGTTCAGGAGCATGTAACATCATGGTACAAGCAGGGGTGAAACTCTCCTGTAGCAGAATGGAGGAAAGAGTTGAGGAAGCAACTAATTCAGCCATCCCAACTTCAGTGATCATCAACTGAAGTCAGTCACTCACGGTGCATGTTTGAGGCTTTAAGTGACTGCTGTGAGTGTACAGCTGAGAGGTACACCTCTTTTAATGGGTCTCAGTATAAGGAAGAAGTAGACTGAACTGCTAAATAGCCTGCATCCTCAGCTGGGCTGGGGAGAGGAGGAAGGAATGAAGTCAAGTCTCAAGCAAGATAAGCTTTGGTGTAGTTTTTCAATTGACTAATGTTAATGGAAATTAGTGTTAACAGAATCTGCTTGACTAAAGTTGAGTGAAGTTAGCAAAACAGAAAATGGATTGTTGAAGATTGTTACAGTCTTGCCTTTGAAGTTCCTGGCCCTGTATAATGTTTCCCAGGATTCAAACATCAAGGATGTGAACAGAAAAATAAATGAAGGGCAGCTGTGACAAATCAAAGAAAGGAAGTTCAAGTAACTCCAAAGCTCCACAACTAAGACATAAAACAATGAACCGCGAGATAACAAAACATGATAACAGCGCATGTTACCAGTGTCAGGCTCTAGTCATCAGGCAGCACCTTAGGAGGATGTCTTCCCAGGTGTGGTTTCAATTCGAGTGCTTGGGAGCTCTACAGTAAAAGCTAGTGAGAAAATTGGGCTACATGAAATGGGGTGTTTAAATGTCAGAGAAAGATGTACATGCTAGAAACTTCTGAACATCTTTCAAAGCACAAAGTACGAAGCTGTGAAAATAAAAAGATAATAAAGCCAGCACTGGAAAAACTGGTGCAGCGCCAAAGTTGAATATCGTAACACGTTATCAGCCTGGTGACAATTACACAATTCACAGTTCTTGGAGATTATTCCATGAGAGAGGCTCAGTTTAATTAAATCCTCACAAAACTTAGTTCAGAGATTTCTTTCTTCAGCTGAAATGCCATCTTCAATATTTAAAATTAGCATGTAAGTTACATTTTCACCCACTAAAAGACAGTTTCTCATTATCTAGAGATACCTCTCAGTGGACGTGCCCATTGTGCTTCAACACAGAAGGTGACCATGGCAGCTGGACCTGTAGGTGTGACTGGAGTTAGAGCACAAGAGCTCTGACTGCCATTTCAGCATGTCACAGACTCCTGTGAGACACTGGGAGAATAATGGTCTGCAATGAACATGCTACATTTCCGTCCTAAGAAAACAAGAAGAGTAAATAAACCAAACCAGAAAATACAGTTACGCCATTGTATAAATCCATGGTGCACACATATCTTGAATAATGATTGTCTAGTCTGTCTCAAATGTAAGAACTGGGGAATACCGCTGAAGTGAACAGAAAGTAAGTTATGGATACAGGAGAGAAGACCTTTCTATGCAACACATTGCAGAACTTGTGATACATAATAGAAGTCAAAATGAGTGCAATCCACAAAAGAGTTAGACGAATTCATAAAGGTTGGATGTGCTTGTCTCTGTTAATCACAATGTTCAGGTTTTAGTTGTAGCTCAGGACCCTAAATAAATTCAGACCCCCTAAATGACCGGGGGTTGGTGATTCTGCTCTCCACTGGAATTGATTATTGAGTTAGACATATTTTTACTTTTTTTAAAACTTTTTTTTTAATTAATAGTTAAAATAGCAAAGCAGTAGGTTGCATATTCTGTGTTCCAGGTGTTGATTAATCTGTATTATCATGTCCCCGTAAAACCATCATACCTGAAGTCAGCCAGCAAAGCACCACAAAGCAGGAGATAATGAGTCGAAGACTCAAACAGGGAGAATTTCAGCCAATTAGTAGAATAACCACATAGCCCATTGCTACCTCAGATAAGTGCTGTCTTGTCACTTTTAATAGGCCAACAGGGAGATGCAAAACAGTTATATTCAAATTAGGAGAAAATAAACAGTGGTAGCCAAATGTAAATATTTGTGTAAACTATAAACCAGCTTGGAGTATCTCAGTGACATAAAATTGGTTCCATACCGGAAACAGTGGAGAAGAAATACTCAAGCACAAAGCTGGAGAGCACATGCCAAAATAGCCGGGGCACAGACACCATCCACACAGTTAGGAAATGACTTTGAGAATTTCACAGTGCACAGCTGTGACAAACAAAAGTCCAGATGCCCAATGCTTATGAGACAACTAGTGCTGAGATACCTGTTTTGCTGTTACGTCATTTCTCTGCAACTACAGCACATTAATTGTGAACACAGCCAGAGGATCAGTCACGCCACACTGATGTCATTCATGATAAGGTGAGGTAAACCTGAACAAGCTGGTACCCAGCCTACATTCACAGCTTCTTCCAGTCTCAGCCGCTTGGCCAGGACATTCTGAGCTGCAGAGTGTGTCCTCACAGTGTAAACACTGGTGCAACGGGTGGGAAGGTGCGATGATTTCTGTTAACATTGGTGTGAAAGAGCAGGACATTTTTTTCAATAATATATTAATTATAGGGACACAGTCCCTTTTATATTTAGAATATATGACAGGCATGCATGTCATTTAATGCATGGCTACACCATGAAAATGTTTTGCTCCGTCTACATTTTCTGGATAGACCTCCAGAGTGCTTCTACCACAGCAAAAATTGCAATTCAGACTCAGCTGATTTTGCTAGTTGGCAAAATTAACAGCAATACTCTACTGTGGGCCCTAAAATTTAATCGTGTAACACACCTGCGGCTAAAATTATTTGAAACAGTGTTTCCATTAGTATCTAGGAGATAAATGTCTATAGACAAATGGAATTAAATGTATTTTTTAAAAATACAGTGTAGACCACTTTGTGGCTAATCTCAAGGCTCCGTCTGGAGACCTTATTAATGGTGACATACTAAACATCAGTATGTGTCATCCAGCAAGTTACCATGTCATCTCACTTCTTGATTAACTAGTGACAGCATAGGAGTAACCTCAGAAAGGTTTTTTTTGCAGTTAATGTGTTATTATTTTTTGAGACATTGCTAGGGCTAAGAGTTACAAGTATATCCCAGCAAACTACGTACCTATGATATCTGTATGAATCTAAAATTAATAACTAGATCAATTCATTAATGTGAAAACCATAGCCATATTATGCAAAATATAAAAAAATCAAGAAGACACATCAAATATTCTGTTTGTAAAGAGGGGCAATCTGTTTGTGAATGAAGGAGCAGAGTGGTGCAGGAAAATGACCATGAAAAATAGCAGCGTGAATACTCAAATGAGGACCATGAAGAAGCCAATATAGGAAAAGCTGATGTTAAAAAAGGAGCAGAAGCCTTACACTGGGAAAAATTAAAACAACAATGCAAATGAGCACATCATAAAAATTCTGTACAAAAACCCCAATGTTGGCATGATCTATAAACTGCAGAACAAATATCTGATTCTGTTAAATTTTAGTTGTTTCTCTTGTTTCTGCTTGTAGGGCCTTCTAGTCCCACAATCAGTTGTGTTGAGTAATGAAATCTCAGGCTGGAGCCTTCCAAGAATTACCAGTTAGCTCAATTTTGTCACTCCCACTTTTCTCCTGGTGCTGAAATGTTAGATGAGCAGGTGATGCCCTTCCCATCCTGCTCCCCAGTATACCTAGGAGTCATTCCAGTCCCAGGCTCTGTTTAGCCCCAAACCATCTGCTTGACGTGAAAGTGCAAAAGTCTCTGCAGACATCTCTGCAAGAAACACTTTGTCCTGAAGATTTCCATGTACCGCCCTCATCAGGTATTACTTGGGCCTATGCCTAAAGCATGAATGTTGCTGTATCAATTATATTTTTGATATTTTTTTCTGTGTAGATCCTAACTATCTGTAGGTTTTTTTCTCCTGCTGCTGACTACTAGAGTCATGAGGCAAAACATTTTTCCATTGTAATCACTGTGTCAGTGAGTAGCTGGAATTTTTTTCTTACAGCTTTGTGAGTAATGATTAGTCGTGAGTATATCACAAGGGATGTCAATGTCTTGAGATGCTGAACAACTTCACATCACGTGGTAAGCTATAACCAGGACAACAGAAGTAACTTCCCATTCATCAGATGTTTTGGCCTCTCACATCTGCAGTGACTCTCAAGTCAGAAGAGAGCTTTATTGCCTGTTCAGTCAGGAGAGATCCTTGTCCTCTCATCTTCTCCCCTTTAGGTGTTGGAAGCTGGGTCACCAGTTTTGGCGTGGACCTTACCTAACAGAATCGCCTTTCCCCCCCTGGAAATTGTTTGGTAAGTGGATGATGAGGCTGCTCTCATCACGAACTGCTTGAGAAGAGATGCCTTGTGAGGCTTGAGGAGAGATACTGCTCTATAAGCCCTCTTCAGAGAGCTTCAGAGAGCTTTCCCCTCAGGTGTAACAATTTTAATGAGAGAAATGTCAAAGGCAATTAAGAAACTTAGAAATCTTTAATTAAAAACTCTATGCAAGTTCTATTCCTGGGGGAGTGAGTCCTGGGGACTGCCAGTTCGGGTTATAGGAAAAGTATGGGTGTGGCCAATCCTACTCCATGGTGGGGATGTGCAGTAAGTGGGTCTCCTGAGATGCTTCCAGGCCAGTTTTCTACACTGACATCTTGAAGAGCGAGAATTTGGAGGGCACCTCTCCAGAGAGAGGAGTCAGTGCAGACAAAGAGGAAAGGTCTCGTCTCTCTGCTGATTCCTGTGGAGACAGGCAGCATCCCACTGTGAAGGCAGTGTAACACAGAGGGGAAAAGCTCTAAGGGATGTCACAAAGACAATTTATTCTTTCCACCTCCTACCTCAGCCTGGCTCTGTTGCTGCTGTCTTCCTTCCAGCTTCTTCTCTTCCCTTCCTGATTTTTTCCCTCTCTTTTCTTCAACCAACTATATGAATTTTAACAAAAGCACCTGGATATTTGTACCCTGGATATACATACAGCCTGGGGAATGAGAGGCTGGAGAGCAGCTCCGCAGAGAGGGATCTGGGGGTTCTGCTCAACGGCAAGTTGAACATGAGCCAACAGCGTGCCCTGGCAGCCAAGAGGGCCAACCGTGCCCTGGGGTGCATCAAGCGCTGCACTGCAGCCGGTCGAGGGAGGGGATTGTCCCGCTCTGCTCTGCGCTGGTGCAGCCTCACCTTGAGTGCTGTGTGCAGTTTTGGGTGCCACAGTACATTAAGGATATAAAGCTACTAGAGAGGGTCCAGAGGAGGGCCACGAAGTTGGTGAAGGGTTTGGAGGAGGAACCATACAAGGAGCAGTTGAAGTCACTTGGTTTGTTCAGCCTGGAGAAGAGGAGGCTGAGGGCAGAGCTCATGGCGGTCTGCAGCTTCCTCACAAGGGGAGGAGGAGGGGCAGGCACTGATCTCTTCTCTCTGGTGAAGAATGACAGGACCCGAGGGAATGGCAGGAAGATGTGCCAGGGGAGGTTTAGGTTGGGTGTTAGGCAAAGGTTCTTCCCCCAGAGGGTGGTGGAGCACCGGAACAGGCTCCCCAGGGAGGCAGTCATGGCACTGAGCCTGACGCCATTCAAGAAGCACTTGGACAGCGCCCTCGGAGATATGGTGTAAATTTGGTGTTGTCCTGTGCAGGGACAGGAGTTGGACTTCATGGTCCCTGTGGGTCTCTTCCAACTCAGGACATTCTATGATTCAGCTCAAGTCCCACTTCTGTTCTTAGTAGGTCTCTCTTCTCCCCATTCCTTTTCTCTTCACAGCTCTTTCCTGTACCTTTTTCTCCTCATTTCAGCCCACTTCCCTGGGTGAAGTCACCTTGAAGTTCTTCCCAGACACAACTACAGACTGATTTTCAGATGCTTTTTTTTTTTTTTCTGAGACTTTGAGAGCAGGACAGTGTTTCCGGTACAGTTCAGCCTTGGCAAAATTATTACCAGGTTCTGTATTTCAAGAGACGCAAATTTGTTTTTATGAGAAAACCTTGCTATGCTTCTGCTTTATCCCGGTTGTGTCTGTTGGTGCCTTCTTCCACCAGTTCCTTTGTCACCCAATTTCCCTGACACACAGCTGCAGCAGATAATTCTGGTTCTCTGTAGCACCAAAAATACCTTCTCTTTGGTTCAATAAAGGCACTGGTCATATCTGATCATTTTGATATATCTCAGCGCAATACGATATCTGATTTATTTCAGAAACACATTCTACTGAGTTTATCTCATTGCTTCAGCATTCCAAGAGATCTGTAAATATTATGACAACCCAGGAGGTCCCAGACAAAAAATTTCTTGCAAGGTGCTTTCATAAAAGAGAATACTGACTTACCTAGTATTTTATTGGCTTTAATTTTTCATTTTTACTAGATTGGGTAGTTATTTTGGTGTTCATTGTGGAGGGAAGTTAATGATGGAGTCAAGTATGCTTGTGTTTGTAATCCTGTGCAAAGATTATGTTGCCTAAAGATTATTCCCTTATAAAATTGCCATTAGGTTAATTTAACAATCTTTTTCTTTTGTCAAGCATCAACTCACTATGATTTTCTAACAGGCATTTTCATGATTTCCTGAAAGGACCACAGGGTGGCAGAGTGATTAAAAACATATCTACTGGAAACTATTTCACTGATGAAAACAGACCAGCGTTAGGCGACCCAGAGTAGCTGCTGGTGGTGATTATCTCAGTGGAGCTCATTGATGCTGTTGGTTTGTAGTATTTCTGACATCTCACAGCAATGGTGGCATAACAGCAATGTGCCGTGCCTGCTGGCTGTGCCCCAGAGAGGTCTGTCAGCTGGAGGAGCAGCTTCACTGGCTGGTGTTTCTCAACCCTACGTGCCGCAGAGCCTCACCTAACAACAGGATGTGATGTGGTTAAGGATGGAGACAACACTGAAACCTCTGCTTTGTAGAGTACTGTTTGACAAAGACTGTTTTTCTTTAATAGAAGCATCATCAATCATATGGGAGTATGAGTCTGTATCTCATGGCAGCAGCAGTCTGGCATCCTGTCAAACTGTTTGCATCTGTTCCTGCCACCAGAACCACATATCCACAGATACGTGTGGACTGCACGCTTGCACCCACCACCCACCTCAAACCCTGGCTGTGGTGCTCACTCTAGGGCACAGAAGAGCCAGATCGCCTAAGGCAGAGCGTGCTCCATCATGGGCAGTGTGGAAAGAGCAACAGTCAACAGAAACTCGGCTAAGAAGCAGGAGTGGGTAGCAAAGGACTAGTAAGGAACAGTGTCTTAGACTGAATCTCAGCTCTTAGGTGTTGCCTCCAAAAGGAGAGAAAAAAAGCGCCTGACTGTTCAGGGCTTCTTACAGTGCAGAGTCAAACCGTCAGTTTAAACCACAGCGGTTTAAGCAAACCTTTTTGATCTTGCAACCAGACATCAGAGCGCATTAACACAGATGTAGCTGGGGGACAGCTTAAGAAGCTGGTTTTTACCACTTAGCTAGTCAGTGTTGTCTTCACACTTGAGATGTGGTTTAGAAAGCAGTTCCTTTTCAGCTCTTAGTCACTTTTCCCAGCTGACTCACACCTCCCAGCCCGTGCACTAAGTGGATACTACAAAAGCCCTGGACTACAACCTGGGCTAAACATACGATGTAGACGTAGTGCAGGCTGAATGAGTTCATAATTGCTATCAGTTAAATGCAGAATAAAATAAAGAGAAAACAAACCAAAAGAGAAGTACTGGAAATACATAAGAAATCTTCAAAGATTAAGTTTCAGCCAGTTTTACAGGTGCCTTTTTCTCTGCACTTCAGCTCACTATTATAACAATTACCAGGCCGGTGACGCATGAAATGTAAGTATCTAAACAGATATGAGTCTCTAGTGCTGAAGTGTTGGACAGACTGTGACAAATTCCTCCTGTTATCTCACCATGGTGGATTTTGCAGGAACTTGGATGTTATAATAGAAAAAGAGAAGTTTAAAACATACCGATTTTTTTTTGCTGAAAACTTACTAGCTTTTCCTGTGGTTTATCACAAGACTAAAATTAGCTTGGCCAGATGCATTCAGTCTTTTGAACCCCACAAGCACTGATTCTTCTGACCGGTTCCTAGCGGACAACTTAAATTGTTCAAACTTAGAGCAGCAAATGAGCAGCAGTGAATGTAATCTGTGCACTGCCAAGAATGGGAAACACTATTGTACGAAGCCTGAAAAGAGGAGGGGAGACTGGACAATACCTGGTAGTTCCTCTGGTTCCCCTTGCCAGGCCCCTAGTGCTAAGGAAGTGAACCAGTTGAAACACAAAGACAAGTGAGCTCTCTTTGCAAATAAGCATGGGAATATAGAAAAAAAACCCACACTAATTTTCCATGAGTGTTGCAATATCTACTTAAATGAAAGGCCGACTTAAAAGTCAAAAACCTATTTTGTATTTGTCTTCCTCAGTAAGAGAGGGACCAAGTATTTTAAATTTGATGTTTACATAACTCTGGCTCTTATACAAGAGATGTTAGGACAAACAAAACTGTTAACCCATCAAACAGCTCCCCTGCTAATGCCTTTTCTCCCTCAAGTGCTTCACCACCTTTTGCATGAGGTGAATAATACCTTAATGATTTGTCTGTCATTTTCCTGTTTGAAAAGCCCTAGTCATCACAGCAAGGGACAGACACCTTATGTGACACTTAGGAACAATGCTGTAGGGGAAATGAGAAGTGCACATGTGGATATTGGTAATTTTTTCATGTGAATGATGCTAAAATAAGCTTGCAGAAAATTAATTAGTGAGACTAAAGAATTAATTTATCAAATCTCAGATAAATTTATGAAGTCAAAAATATAGGCCACAGATACAATATTCTTTAACGCAGTGAAAGCGATATTCTTAATTCACTATGTAAACATTCAAAGGCGTTTCAGCACTTGGGCATTTACTCAGTGAGATAAGAAAGTTTTTACAAGTTACTAAATGCTTTCTAAAACCAGTGCTCTAATACAATGTCCCCATTCATGCATGATGTTCCGCAGAGTGTCATGACCATGGGGATTCAAATGTGTAGCCCAATACCTTACTGCATGCTGGAGAGCCTCCAGCATCATCAAAAGTCACTGGAAGACGCTTGATCTATCCATCATGCCTGTGGTACCAACTCTCCGCCAGACCTATGCAGCTCTTCTTACTCTCTTGATGTAGTGGAGGGTGAGTTTTAAAGTGTCTCAAGGCTCCAGCTCAAAGATCTGCCATGCTGTTGGCTGAGGAATGCCTTACTGTTAGCTAGCTACCTTTATCTCCCTTAACTCCAGCCATGCTATGGTAAAATGCAAGTATGTATTCATATCTAGAATAGACACCAACTCCTAAAATTGATCCTCTATTTATAAAAAAGAAATCAATCCACTTCCCGGGGTTACCTCAGAGGGATGCCTCTCTCTTTTGCTGTCAGGATTTCAGGCTCTGCATGTGCCGTCCCACCTCTCAGAGGAGCGTCTTAGTCTTGGTGGCCAGTCTCCCCTGGGAGCAAGAGTCAAGACAATTTAATCTTTTGCTAGAACTTATGGTCTACAGCAGTCTGTACATTAAAAGAAACAAGCTACAAATATCTAAACGGGTTATTTTATGTAGCTCATCACTGGCTTTTGGCTGAAATGTGACCCTTTGGGGTTGTGTTAATTAACCATTTTTGGGTGACAGCAGGCTTGGAGTGACTGATACCCAATTCCCTCCTCTTAGGCACACTCTAAGAAATTTCAGTGTGAACATGTGGAACAAATTACACATGGGATATCAGTGCGCAAAGGCAAACATGGCATGTATAATCATTAAATAATTCAGTACAGGAAATTGCTGTGGCCTGCATTTTCCAAGTTGCAAGACTATGAATATGCATTTCAGGCTGCAGTGCCACGAGCACCCTGAGTCGAGCTGATAGCTCATCACTGCCCAAAGACAGCTTCTTCCCTCTTTTCCTCTCCCTCTCCCTCCTCTTCTGTTCCTGCTGCACGCTGCCCAGGCCCACGGCTCAGTGCCAGCTCTGGCGCTCATTGGACCCTACAGCCATCTGCACAGCTCTTCTACTAGCCAGAAGAAACTTTCCACTTTCTGGTACTCTTCTGCCTGTTTAGTGAATTGAATTGCAGCAAGCAGAGGCCCTGGAAGTGGGAAAACTAGCATGAGACACATTGCAGATTGTGCCGCTGGAGCCGAGAACAGTGTATCCCCTTTTAGCAGTGGTGAATGCTGAATCAGCCAAAAGCAGGTGATGGAGCCGAGGCTTACCCAGGAATGGGGCATGGCAACGCACAATAACGTTCTCTTGAAATTGTCTTTCCTTCAGTCATGTGATAATGCGCTTGATAAAAATTTCTGTTTAAATTCTTTGTCCTAAAGTTAAGGTCAGATGAGATGCTTGTTTCAATTCCCTTTTTGTTTCCAGCTCTGTGAATCTGTACTTTGTATGTTTGCAGTATCAGTGGAATTAGAGGGTGTTTGCAAGTGTTCAGATTAAATGCATGTCTCCCAAATTTATAGCAAGCGAGCCCAAGCAGTGGTGTTTATAGTCATAAGGCATCCTCTCTCCCTGGCCCATTCCATGTGTGAAGTTTTTCCCCCTGTGCCATCCATGGCTCTCTAGTGCTTTGACACCTGCAAAGGTGCTCATTAAAACGACTATACTGGGTTGAAATAATTTTTGGACCAGAGGATTTCCTGAGCTGGATGTGGCTGCTGTCTGCTTAGTAACCCTCTGTAGGTTTCTTTTCCAAGTACTTGTCCATTTTTCCCTTGACTCCAAGTCCATCCTTTTACATCTTTTAATACTACAGGTCTGCTATGGGCCATGCAAAGATTCACCTCCTCCCCGTTGTCTGCAGCCTGGTTACTACTGGGTGCGCTTAATTCCCTCGTAGTTCTTCTCTTGGTTCTGAAACTATCGTCTTGGGCCTGAATTGATGACAGTATTGCAAACATGTAAGCATATGCAATTTCCATGCACGCAGAGTATGTGCAGGCAGAAATAAAGGCAATGAGTAGGCAATGGCACATGTTGGTAAATGAAAACCATGGCTGGACCACTGCAGAAGATGACTCCCGGACTTCTTTTTAAAAAGGCTGGTCTTTTTCTTTTTTTTTTTTCCCATCTAAAATGCTCATGACCTTGCACTTTACTTCCCATTGCCAAGACGAAACGCTGAGAGAAATGCTCTTCTGCCTTCTCAGGAATTCTGCATCCGCTGTCGCCTGGAGACAAAGAGGTGAGGCGGGCAGGGGACCGGCCTCTGACAGCAGCCCCCGGGGAGCAGACGGGCAGAAATCCGGAGGGCGGGAGAGCGGTGGCGGTTTTTCGGGGTGCAAATCGGGACCACGAGCTCCCTCTCTGCCTCCCCGCGCCCC
>VZTV01072506.1:0-43019 GCA_013400875.1 Anhinga rufa | reverse complement strand
GAAATTATGCTTCAAAATGCTTAAATTCTCAGGAACCATAAATCACGTGTTTCAGCAGACACAGGGAGACAGTGGTATACTTACACCAGAGTTTGTTAAATAAATTATGAAGCTTAACTTACTTGGAGCATTTTGGTATCTTTGGCAAAAAGTATATGGATGCAAAACCAGAGTATTATTTTTAATATCATATATTTCTCTTGTTTAAGGGCTACTTAACTGCTCTAGCAAGTGCCCTATGCCAATTAGAAACATTTTTTTCCTATAGCTACTGTAGTCATTTGATCTGCTGCCGTGGTCAGTAGTTTTCTATTGATTCTTCTTCAGGATGAGGGATTTGAGGGCTGAACTGTAAAACAACTGTTCTGACAATCTGCCTTTTACTGCAAATCGGCTAACGCGCCTTGTCGCTTGTATGAGCAGTGCAAAGAACTTTTCTTTGGTGGGATTTTTGCTGTTCTTCTAAAATGTCGCGGAACCAGGCCTGGGAGGAATGATCTCTTAAAGTTAAGCATGTGCTTAAGTGCTTTGCTGGATCACTGCCTTGATCTATTGATGTTCCGGGTGTAATTTGCAGGAACTATAATTGCCTTCCCACGTTTTCAGTGGCTGCACAGCATTAAATCTCTATGGTCTGTCCTCCTCCTGGAGTTGGTGCATCACCACTGCCTCTCAGAAATGCTCCCTAATACTTTCGAAGGTTACTGCAGAATAAGATGCCTTGTTTGAAGAGGAATCAAATGCCTTGGAAATCTTTCTGTGGCTGCTCACATCTCCGGTGGCAAAGGAATGGGTGAAAAGTGTTGTGGATCAGTCTTGCCATCCTTTTCAGGATGAACCAGCACAGCCTTTTACTAGGGAAGCTGTAGAGAGCACAGGTAATGAAGCTAAGACTCTTTACCTTGATTTCTTGAAGGGGTGTGGATTGGGATTTCTTTTGCTACTTTATTTTTTGTTTTAAAACTTGGGTTCATTTCAGTCTAGCTATTAATAAGCAGAACGTTCAGATTCTTGGCTGGGGACGGAGCAGGCGATGAATCACTCCCTGACAAGTTTGAGATCATCATCGAACAGCAAGAGCTGTAAGGACACACCACTGTTGGTCAGGCACCAGCTTCAGGGTGCAGAGTTCTGCACGAGGAAGGATCCCCGAGTTAGTCTCACACACGCAGCACCGCGTTCTCCTGACAACAGCAGAAAAACAGCCCGGCTCTTGAGCATCATTAGGCTCAAAGCTGGCTCTACACGTGTTGCATTCTGTTCATATAATCCTGCAGTTTTTCCTGTAAGGAAGCCTTAGTCTGCATTCGTGTGCATTTCATCATTTGCACCATTTGCACCATTGCCCAGCACGTTGCACTGTTTTCAAAGGGCAAAGTGTGACACCAATGTTGCCCTGGAAGTTTGGTAGCTGTGGAGATGCTGGTAGGTCGTCTGGCAGCTGCCTTTTCTTTGGTACAGGAGCTCTAGTAATCTAATGAGAACATTAAAGCTTTAAGTAATCTTTGACTTTATCTGGGGAGTGTGACTAGTGGCTTAAGCAATGTAACTGGAGTCAGCTGAACCAATCTCATGTGAAATACAAGTAGAATCAGTTGTTCTGTAACTTCAGTATTGCTACAGTGCTGCAGTGGGTGTCTTATTAGCATCTAGTGGTGAAGGGAGGTACCATGCTAGGTAAATAAACGGGGCGCTGATGTGCTGTTAGCAAATAAATAGCATGCTGAACAAAAATTGTTGGCATTTTATGAAGGAAACTCACTTAAATGATGAATGGTTGTGAGGCTATTACGGGCAGCAGCGTTATAAATTAAACAGATGTTAGTCTCCCCTCTTCTCCTTTCTCTGTATTCTGTACGGATACCAGGCTTTCAGAAGGGGAAATTGCGCACTTCTTGGCAAAACATAATTATTAGAAGAATTTTCATTACCAAATGAAATTGTAATCAATCATCCTGGCAGAGTGGTATTTTCCTTTAATCTGTACCCAGAGCAATTGCTGAAGAGAGTTGAGTATTTCTATACAGCTTTTATTGTACTTCTCATTGCAGTATCTGAGTGCATTTCGATGGTATATTAATTAGGATCACTGACAGCTCTGTCATGTGGTTGCTTCTCCCTAAAAGCAGTGATGTACACAGCAAAGTGTTTTCTGGTTATGCTTTTATGTCATTGCTTTGCTTTCGGGTTTTTTGTATTTTTTTTTTTTAAAGGCAAGATCAAAAAAAAAAGTACCTTTCACTTGGAGCAACAGATGCCGAGGTTATTGCAGTCCTTGGTTCCTGTGGGATTTTGTGAACAAACTGTTTGAAATTCATTCCCAAACCAGCCCCAGTGAAGCGCTGTTTGCTGCGCAGAGGAGCTGCAAGCTGTATTGAGACACTACAGCAGAGCTATCTGCAGTTTAAAGTGAGACGTGGCTCAACTAGAATGCAAACAGGAAACGTATGGGGCATATTTTTCTCTGCACATTGAGATTTTCTTGCACTAATGAAACCAACCATAGCTATGAAGGAGGAATAAAAGAAGAATCTGCTGGTCGTAACCATTTAATCTCTGAATATAGCAGTCTAGTAGATAAGTAACCATTATTTTCTGTTTCATAGAGAGATAGGCTGCTGTTAAGTTTAATTTCAGAATTCACTGTACTTTTTAAATATCAAGCGTATTTCACAGTGGTATGTGCTAAGGAAGGGTTGAAAAATCTCAACAAACAAAAGCAAGTCCCCTAAAAAGAAGGTCAGGAAAAGAAGTGGAGTGGGCTTGATGTTCCCTGGAATGAAAAGAAAATGCAGCAGAAACTGGATGAAGCAATTTTAGCTTGGGTTTTGAGATTAAGGAGCCCATATGGGTAACCCATTACATTCAACTGCTGCTGCTGTGTCAGCCAGTTTTCTGCTTGCTGTGCCTGAGTATAGGTTTCCATTCAAAGAAATATACTTCCAACTTCCCTTGCGATTTCTTGGAATTAATAGCCAACTTGGTAAATCTTTTGTAGGAGCACAGTGTGTGCAGCTCTGCTTCAGGTAATCCACTACTGTGCTGTAATCTTTGTCATTTTTGTTTGCTTGAGTTTTCTTGTTTTTAATGGAAAGAAGGAAGCCCTTGATTTTAAAAAGGGGAATTAATAGTTGTGGGAAGCAGCTTCCTTGAAATGGATATTTATAACATGCTATATACATAGAAACTAGGAAGTTAGAGAATCCTTTATTTATGAAACCTTCCCGATACCATTTAATATAGAAAGGAGGAGGAGCTTAGATGTTAAACCGTTTCGAGTTTCTTTTGGTGCCTGAGCCCTGACTGGGAAGCATGGAAATGAATTCCATGGTTATCGCCTTGAATCCACAACGTTTGCTGTGCCCATTAGATGTCTGGCTGAGTGGCTGCACTCCCAAACCAGGGAGGCAGGTGCGTAAGTGGCTGGGCTATCAGGTTGGCAGTCAGGAGACTTGGGTATATCCCTACTTCCATCAGCTGCTTTTTATGCCAAGGTCACATGTTAATTCATCTCTGTTTCTCCAGCCTGTCTGGTAAAATATCAATGTATATATTGGATCAATAACAGCTGTTCATGTCAGCGTGTACAATGTTTATTGACCTGCAGCTTCGATTTTGGATGGGACCTCCAGCCACCGGTGTTGGAAACAATTTCCAACAATTACTTCTGCCCTCATAGCTCCTGCTGGAAAAGACAAAATTTGTACTATAAGACAAAGTCTCAAGTAATTCCAAGTGCCACTCTTCCTTATGTGAGGGTTGCATCTGGGTAACTCATGGTTTTCCAAATGCTCAACTGGTAGAAATTGGTTCACTGCCCAGTCTCTGGAACGACGTCAGTTTACATCAGCTCATGCTTCGGCCCAAAACTTGTTCTTCTGAGACTAAGCAGCTGAGAAAACACTGGTATGGCCTGGCTTTCTTTGTAGCTGTACTTTCCAGCTTCTTATTTCTGCCCCTTCAACTGCCAATAAATTAGTAAATGTTCCTCCAGGCTGAGGTAGTGGGAAGGTCGTGCTCTGCCATATTTCTTTAGTTTTGCTTATTGTGGGATAAGGAGGCAGAAAAATGAATAGGTTTGATGAGGTCATTTCCCCTCACCATCTCTGAAAGGACCCAGACTCCTTTCTCTGCCTTGATGAAACTGAAGACTAATACTTGGTTTCTTGTCTTGTGATCTCGAGTTCGATTTCTGTATAGCCAACTGGTAACATATATGTAGAAATAGTATAAAATTTTCAAAGGTTCGAAAAGGAGAATTCTAGAAGGTAAAAATGCATCCAATTTTAGGGATATACTATAGATTTGATGAGTGTAACAGCATTTATGTATTTTTTTAGAGGTTTGGGAATCTTTTGACCATTTAGAATGAGACAAGGTATAAATAATAATGTCTATGATTACCCTGCATCATATTTTTAATTGGACAGTTCAAAAAAAAAAAATAATCTACTTACCATTCCCATCTGATGAACAGAAATAGTGCCAGGGATGCCGTTTCCCATTCAGCCCTATTTACAGAGGAGTTATCCATGTTGTTCGTGTGCCTTTACCAGCCCTGCAGCTCCTCTGTGGCATCCCATGCACTCAGCAGCGTACCTCGGCAAAGCTCTACTGATTTCAGTGCTGAAGATGCTCGCCCCAGAAAGCCACTAGGCAGAAGTACATATTTCACAGCGCATAAACTGAGGGGATTGTATGGCTCCAAGGACTGATAAGAGGATGCAGCCCCATTCATTCTCCCATCGCTGGCTGGAATTTAGCCCGGGCACGGATGAGGTATGATACATTGGCAGGGGCAGCATGAGAAAGCTGGGACAAGTGATGTTCACGCTGTACCTGCTTTGCAAATAAACACCACATATATTTCCCACTCTGTCAGCTCAAGACCTTCAACAGCTGCACACAGGAAATAATCTGGAAATTGTCTGCATTTTATAGGTATTGGGCCTACAAGAAGAGCTAGAAGTTTCGGATCTAACCCTGTGTTTTGAGCAAACCAGCATTTATGGCATGGTTTGGGGACAGGATGCTGCCTTTCTGGAAGGTCTTTAGGCATACCTGGGAGAGAGCTGACTTAGTTTCCCTTTGTAATACAAAATGGCACGGTTAAACTGGTGCTTGTGAGAGGACTAATGGACTGATCTGAATTTCTGTTAGCAAAGGAAGGAGGTGGGAATGAATGAGAGTCCATGGTGGCTGTATTCACTCTGCTTTCTCTAGCTGCAGATATGTTGGCTGAAGAGATTAAGGCCCCTTATGCACCTCCAGGATCTCTTACCATTTTCCTACCTGAGATGTTTGGTCAAGTACCTGTTGTTTAACTGCTCGCTCTTTAGAGTCTAAATGCCAGTCTAAATGAGCTGGATTAGCCGAAAGAGATTTAAATACCAGGCTTGTTAGTCAGGATACTTGACTGAAAAAGGCCTTGTGTGTTACATAAATGTAGCAAATCAAAGTAGGATTTGATAAGTGGGAAGTAATGGATGGCTGGAGGAAGCTGGGATCAATAACCACTGAGTCGCCATTTCAACCCAGCTGTGCTCCTGGCAGCTGTTCTGCAGTATCCTAGATGTTTCTTACAAGATGAAGAGAAATTGCTCCTTCTGATGCCAAAGGGCACTAAGGGGTGTCTCAACCCCGTGCTTGTACAAATCGCTCATACTAGGGCAAAGCGGGTGTGAAGTGCTTGCGGCTATTTTGTACTCCTTGCATAGATGTTTTCGCTCCAAGCAAGGCAAAGGCACAAATGGTGTCTGGTTGACCAATACATTTTTTGTGTCCAGCTGAGAAGCAAGGTGGCAGCAGCAGCTAAATGTTCATTTGTCAGCGGATAAAGGTTGGAATTTTTTCCTCTCTTCTGTGCCTGCACAACTTCCAACCAACCATATAAAGTTCAGGGGTGTCAGAGTAAAGATCTATGCTCTAATCAAGAGGGATGTCTCCTTAGAGCTCTATTAGTTGCCAAGAAACTACTTTTGCAAAAGTGGAAATCTCTAAGCACTCCTAAAATAATTGACTGGATGGACACAGTGACCTAGCTGTGCTCAGAAAGATTTCCTGGAACAGATACTGAGATACCACAGTAAGGAGTGTGATGTAAATACATAGACAGACATTGCCAACAAAATGGGGAGTCTAATTGGATTTAAATCCTTCTTGTATAGGAAAAGTAGCATAGATTCCTGGCTAACGGAATAGCTATTGAGGAGTGCGGGTCCAGCGATTTGGGCTTTTCTACTCTGGCTCTGGGCTGTAATATTAGCAATTAATTCTCCTTGCTTTTCAAGAGGGGAGTCTCGCACTGTATCGATCTTGTCCATTTGGACTATAAATTCTTCAGTGCCTGTCTTTTATTAGGCATTTACAAGGCAGGGTGGACCTATCTCACCTCGTGTCGTACAAATCACACTGGCGTGTATCAAAACTGGTCCTTGTGATTTCAAGAGCTTTTGTGCACACTTTGCTTGCTGTCCTGGTTTCAGCTGGGATAGCGTTAATTTTCTTCGCAGTAGCTCGTATGGGGCTGGGTTTTGGATTTGTGCTGAAGCAGTGGTGATAATGCGGAGATGGTTTAGTTGTTGCTCAGCAGCGCTTACACCAGCCAAGGGCTGTTTCAGCTCCCCGTGCTGTGCCGGGGGCACGGGAAGCTGGGAGGGGACACGGCCGGGACAGTGACCCCAACTGACCCCAGGGATGTCCCACACCGTATGGTGTCATGCTCGGTGTATAGAGCTGGGGGAAGAAGGAGGAAGGGGGGGACATTGGGAGTGATGGCGTTTGTCTTCCCCAGTCACCGTTACGCGTGATGGAGCCCTGCTCTCCTGGAGATGGCTGAGCACCCGCCTGCCCGTGGGGAGCAGGGAATGGATGCCTTGGTTTGCTTTGCTTGCGTGCGCGGCTCTTTCTTTCCCTATTAAACTGTCTTTGTCTCAACCCATGAGTTTCCTCACTTTTACTCTTCCGATTCTCTCCCCCATCCCACCGGGGGGGAGTGAGCGAGCGGCTGCGTGGGGCTTGGTTGTTGATCCGGGCTAAACCACGACACTTGCTTTCATAAATGCAGGTAGTCAGGCAGCTCTCCTTCGGTGTGCTCGGCTCCCGACAGTACTTGGGTTGTGGGTGGCACATTGAGTGCATGTACAAGGACTGGGTGTGCACATAAGCAAAAGTTTAGTTCATGTATTGCAAAGCAGTATATGTGGAGAGCTCCCAAGAGTAGATCCCGAGCAACAGATGGGACTAGAAAGTAGTGCTAGACTTTGGTATTTGGGTGTTTCTGTATGTATTTGTGTAGTATGGGAAATGAGCTCACTGTAGCTCTTTTAAACTCGTTTGAAACTGCATGGAGTTACATCAGCTGAGAGTCTCATCTTGTATAAGGGTCTCATAAGCAGCTGCCGCCTTGAAACTTGAAATAGAAAAAATATTGGGAGAGAATTCAAATTCTCTGGGTAAAAGTTTAGATCTAGGTCTTGGATAAAATAATTCCACCTTTCCAGGTAGTTGGTACTCATTTTGAGCGAAGGATTTGTTTATTTCTGAAGGCTATAGCTGTGTCTGAGAGAGTCTGCCAGTCTATATGGACTTCACAAACCTAGACCTGGAAAGCACAGACACACTGGTCGTTAATATTTCCTGTCTTTTCAATGTGTAACTTCTTCACTATTTGTGCATACAGAAGCTTAAAATGTACCAAATATCTGTCTAAACAGACAAATAATTCAAAATCTTTTCAGTCCTGTGATTTTTGGGAATCTGGAGTTCAGAGAGTTAATATTTTTTTTATCTCGAGTGTCTCTAGTCATCCCTCAGCTGCTGCTGCTGCCATGCTGATCTCTTGCCCTCGACTTTGTGGTGTATGAGGCCCCATTTTTTAAAAAGCAAAAGCAATTTTACTGTAGTCTCCATGATTTAAAGCTTTGTCCCATGCTAAAACACAAAAAACTTCTGAAGATTTAGATGCTGTACCAGCCTTTACAAGGAGGAAAATTTAGGTTTGTGCTTCCCGCAGACTTTTGTTGTTGTTGTTGGCCAGAGTTGTGTGCGAAGTTTTCTTCAGTGAAGAAACGTGTTTGGCTGGAAGCGGCCAGAGCTATCGCAGGACAAAGGGTCTGCCCAAACTACAGAGGGTCTTCTCCAGCACCACGTGTATGCAGCTGCTGAGCCAGGAAGAGCACCTAACATAACATCGAGCCTCAGGCCAAGGTCTTTAGTGTCTAGACAAGGTGTCCACTTATAGGCAAATCCACTTCCGTGATATATTTCAGTGCCACAGAAAAAGCAGTCAGAAATGATCTAAAACTCTAGCAATTTAAATGGGAACACAAATAACTCGCCCCTGTACTGTTGAAAGTTTTGCATGGTAATAAAAATTAGCTTAGAGAATTACTAAGTAATTTCGAGTACCATAAAGTAGCTGTTGGGAATAAAAAGTGTCGTAACTGCTAAGCCTCACCCCAGTTTCTGCAGGAATGAGTTATTATCATTAATTATCACTTTATTTTATAGTTATTGCCTGTAATTTCAGACTTTAAATACTCTAAAGCATAAACAATGCTAATTTAATTATGGCGTGAGAGCTGTTGAAATTTGCATGCAGAGGAAGACACCACTAATAAAGTTTATTCAGAGAGAAACTTAATAATGATCATTTTTTGGCATTTCTAGTGTAACAGAATTAACCATCCTTTCTCAGCTTGGGTCATAATTATTTGTAGAAAACAGGCAGCACAAGCCGTGTGAATCATTCAGAGATACAGAAGACTAGAGTGTGCCACATGAGCTGTCTGTGCTGAGCAGCCACAAAACCCATTCCCCTGGTATAAATTCCCTACATCAAGTTCTCTCACCTGTTGGAAGCACCGTTTTGAGCTTTGGGAAGATCCAGATCTTGATCCTGTTGCTGAAAGTATTTTCGCATAAATGCAAAACGTGCCCCCAAGGCAAAGGCAGGAAACTAAAATCGCATTTCCTTTGATTTATTCCATTGGGTTCCTTAATTTCATACTCGCCTCCTGTCCTCTGTCAGGGACCACTTCTCTAACTCCTGTTTCATCGTTGTCACTATGATGATCACTATGGCTTTTCCAAGCCATTAATAAAGAAGTTAACTAGCATAGGACAGTGAGCAAATCACCACAGTATTCTGCTGGAAACACGAACCTTTGACAAGAAGTTATTGTTTGTGCATCTCTCTGTTACAGTGTGAGGCCTGTTTATAGTTAAAAAAGAATCTATTTCCTGTGTGTCCTTCTAGTTAAACATTATTCTGATTTATGAAGTGGTCATGCAGTGCCAAATTTATTACCAATGTCTGTGTCGATTATATCAACATTTTGCTTTTGTCATCCATTCATAAAATCCTGTAGAAACAGCAAATTGATTGATGAGGCCGATATTCCATAAGCGGGTATGACTGACATTTAGAATATTACCTTTTTTAATCAAATCCCTTATTAGCTATTCTAATGGATATTGCCCAGACTGACAAGATCATCCCACTTAACCGTTTTAAGATAATGCAACAGCACTGTTTCTTTACTTTTTTTTGGACTTCTTTGTTTCCACAGGATATACTAAAAGCTACTATTACGCATCTAGTAAGATTCTGAGCCACCTCTCAACTCTTACATGCACATTATCTAGGTCTCTTAATTTTTGAGACTGCTGCTTCACATTATTCCTATTTACTGCTGGAACAGAACGTAGTCAAAGCTTCTCTTAGACTAGTTTAGAAGTGTCCTAAAGGCGTTTCCTGTTTATGTACAACTGAACACGGGCACCTTCACTTGCTCAATCCTTTAACTGAACAAAAGTGCTCCGTTTCATGCCCGACACCTCAGAAGACCATGATCTTCCAAACAGCTTCCTGGAATGGAACAAAGGAATTTGCTGCAACACTTTGCTAACTTCGGTTGTGAGTAGGAGCTGCTTCCTTAATTGTCTTACACATTGAGCTCTATCTCAGACAGCAAAAGACTTTCATGAATACAACAGGCGGTAGAATGTGGGCCGGCTATAGCCGGCAGGTTAAACATGGAAAGGACAGGAACCGTGGCAGTTCAGGGGAACGAATGGGTTTTATGTTTTACATCCTTTTTTTTCCTCCTTTAACCTAGTTCTCAAGGCGTGTCACGGAACAGAACAACGTCATTGCACACAGATAAGTAAAACTGCTGGGACTAGAATCCCCAAACCCTGAAATCTGCCTCTCTTTACATTAGGCCACACTCATAAGCATTTGCATTGCCAGCTTTTGGGAGGAATATAAATCACAGCTCTAGCAAATGACTGCTGGGTCCCTACTGATACTACTTAATCACTCTGCCATCATACTGAAGTCTAATGGACCTAAACACAGAGTATATGTGGTTTTAGTCCTGTTTTCAGTGTGACTACCATTCTTTACAGCAGAGGATTTCTGCCATGCTCATTTTCGTAACGATTTTTGTATGGCTAAAAATAAATCAGCATATGGCAAATAGGTTTCTTTCTGAACAGATTACAGCCCAAATGGCAGATTAGACAGAGCTTCTGATTTTGCATTTCTTAGGTCTGAAAGAAGTCAGCATGCCTCTCGGACTTCATCAGGCACGCTTTCTTCCCTAACGAAGGTGATATGGTTACCATTCCAGAAGGTTTCACACAGGGATAAGATGACACTTCCTACTGAATTTTACAACCGATCGGCTGTCCGGAAGAGGCAAGCACAGTAATGATGACTTGTAATAATTCAATATGATCAAGTATTGCCTTGTGTAAATATAATGTTAAATAGATAATAATGTATAATAATTTTTATATACATAAAACATTATATAGTAATGTTTAATTTAATAAAACAATCCTTAGTAGTTTTCATTTATTTTCATCTCTGTAGCATCAAAAGAACCTTGTTATACAGCACTCTTTACCCAGAAGATTATGAAGTTGGGTCATAGCTTGAATTACCTACTTGCGAACAATGTAATGTCAGTCTTTTTCTTGTAGCTATTTCCAAGACAATTTTCACCTCTGCAACTAATTTTGTGTCAAAGCTTGTACATGCATATGATACCTAATGGCTTTTGAATGGAAATGAACTTTAAGTGGCTATTAACAGAAATTGGCTTTGAACCTCTAATCTGCAGATAAAAGACCCCTTGAGCTGTCCAGGTCTTACAAGCATACATTTTTTTGAATGCAGAGAAAGATAAATAGTTATAAACTTTCAAGTACAATTACTAGCCTTATATTTCTTTCACTCTTGTTTATACCTTGTTTCCAAGCTTACACAGCTGAGTGATCTCACTTCATATCAAAGGAGGTTTGATGTGACTGTGTTCAGGAGCACCATCAGGCTACGGGCCGTTGGTGTGATGCTTTGATTTCTACCTGGGAGCTTTGCAGAGGCTTCCTGTGTGGGTTCCCACCTCGTGGGGAACAGTCAATGTTGAAGAGAAAACAACTGTTTCTGTGACATCAGTGTCTGGTTTGGAAACCACCAAGCAGGCTCTTTCTGTCTTTCACGAGTGCCTCTTCCCACCTGGTTTTGAGAAGATTTGTGTGTTGCGTGGGCCCTTAGCTAACTCCTGCAGCATTTCAGCTGGAAGCCGCAGTGGTGTCTGTGGGTACGTTTCTGCTCTTCCCTTTCTCTCCAGCTTCACGTGGGGTCAGCCATAACTTGGCTCTGAATATGCCATCATGACAATTCAGGCTCGAGGCTGCAAAAAACACACTAATTCAGTTCAGCAAAGCAGATGCTTAACTTGAAGATGCATCCTTAAATCTATGCAAGGTTGTTTCTCTGGCTCGGGTTGCTTTTTGTGTTGTAAGACTGGGAGCCTGAGGGATTCTGGATTCTTTAATGCTGACAATGAACTTCCACTGGTTGTTTGGATTTTTGTTGTTTTTCTTTGGGTTATTTTTTATTATTTGTTTTGTTTTGTTGGTGCCCAGCTAGATCCTCGCTGTGGAAATCACCCTTGCGCAGAGCTATTTCAGTTTAATCCAAGAGATGAATTGTTGCGGAGGTTTCTGTGTTCTGACCCCTCTGCCCAGGGTAGGAGTCTTGCCCTATACCAGAACATTTATTCCTACAAATACATATTGAGCATCTGTTTATAAATATGCTGCAAGGCTGTATTTGAAAACAAAAGGACATCTGTGTACTTGTAAGTGTTTAGCAGATGCTGCATGACACAGCATTCAGCTGCAAGGCTTGCTGCGCCCCAAGCGCGTTGAGGCAGGCGAGTGGGTCTGGCTGTGCGGCGTGGGCTCAAACGCTCTTCTGAGCAGAGCTTTCTTTTCTTGCTCCTCTGTGAAAATGCACATTCCTTAATTCCACTTGACTGGAGGGGACTTGCAGGTGGCCTTCTTTATAAAGTAATATTGATCTTTACTAATCATGTGTGGCTAAATTATCTTTCTGATAGCTGTAGCATTTAGCCCTGGATTGCTGACGTGCATTTCTTGCGGACCGGCGAGGCTGACAAACGAGGGGAGGTTGCTGGTGTCACACCAGCTGACAAGATCGAGTGTCATTTTGCTGCCAAATGGTTTTTCGGTTTGAATTTTTTCTTTTTTTGAGGGAGGCAGGAAAAGATCAAGAAAGATCAAGCAGCCTATGTTTAGTATTTATGTGCTTCTTCAGTAAAAACTGAGCTGCTGAATCTGAGTGAGGGACAGAATTACCCTGGAAATTAATACAGAAATTGGTTTTTTGGGTGTCAGCTCTGTCTAGTTTACTGTAAGTTTTTTTTTTTATTTTTTTCCATTATTTTTCCATTATTCATAGTGTCATATAATATAGTGTTATGTGTTTAGTTAGTGCTTGGTAGGTAGGCAGGTCATATATTCGCATTGTGTATAATCTGTGGTCACCACAGCCATTAGTGTGGTGATGGACCAATATTTGTGTTTCAATGTTCAGTATATTTTAAGAATAAATGCTTGCCTACTTTTTTTACTGCTATGGTATTATGCGGGGGATCCCTTATTCTTACTACAGGTCCTCTGTTAATCTGGTTTCATTTCCCTTTTGTTTGACGTAATGGGAAATACTGCCTTGCTTAGGAGATGATGACTTTCCGCGGTGATGTGTGTATTGCTGCACCTGCTGTTCAAATCTAGAATGATCAAAACTACTCATGCCCTGTCCGGCTTTGCTGACATGACAGAAATGAGATTTATTCAGTCTGTTACTTCCAGAATTAGCTGGGTCAAATAGTATTAGACTTATCATGAGAAGAAAAAAAAATCATCTACAATTTGCTGATACTTTACCCTGCATGAGGGAGAAGAGGTATGTGTGGGTATGAGACTGTAATTCTCAGTACTACTTACTAGCTCAAGCAAAACATAGTAAAAATTGCTTAGGTGTAGGAGTAGGAACAAATCCTTCAGGATGTGGGTTTTTTTTTTAATAGGAGTTTTGCTATCCTTTGTTTATTCTTTGTGCTTTCTTTTAGTATGCTATTTAAGTGATTAGGACTTGGTTTTTAGCATGTTCACTTATTATGGTTAATAGGGTACGTAACCTCCTAGATGCATTTAAGAACAAACAAAAGATAGTAAATGGAATATAGATGTCTTTATGCCTTGTGATACTCTACAGCTAAATCCAGTAAGGGATGTAGTTATCTGCACATTGGCTATTTGTAACTCCTCTTAAAGAAAGATAAATATTTCAGAAAGAAGAAGCTGTCTTCAGCTATAGGAAATAATGAAAACAAGAATCCTGTGATTTTCCGGCACTTTTGAGCATGAGTCGAGGTTGTAAGAGAGGTCTGTATGCATATGGGATGTAGGCTCACGTGGGTGCACCACAGGGCCTGACAGAAAAGACGGGGAAGAAAAGGAGAGAGAATGGGAACCTCTTAAACTGATTTGGCTGATGAAGAAACCCACTGCCTAACTGAATCCCATGGTAGTTTGCCCAAGGTTAGCTAGAGAGGCTAAAATATGCCGAGGGAACGGAACTTCTATCTTAATTTGAAATCACTAAGTAGGCTTTAAGCACAAAACTATATTTTTATTATTTTTAATATATTTTATATTCTAAACTACATTTAGAATAGTATGAAAAATCAACTGAGTGGTTTTACTCACTGGGATGAATACACAGAAATTCTGTACTTGGAGGCATTAGTCAAAAGTTACGATTAGCCAGCAGAAAGCGAGCTTGACAGAAACATGGGATAGCTCTCTAGTTTGTTATGTCTGTCATCCGTCATTTTACCAGGTCCTTCACACGCAACACAATGTCAGTGTAACCATTACAATGTAAATGTGGCCATGCAAATTCCCAAGACCTTTATTATCAAATTCATTAGAGCTGTCCAGCCACTGTATAAATGATCCTCTTTGATCTTCAGATACTCTTAGATAGTTGTGTAAATTTTTCTACTTAGAAATATTGCAGAGATCCAACCTTGTCCCCAGAATGTGGCCTGGGTTTATATTATCTGCTTTATGCAATATTTCATGCTGTTTTCCCAAAATTAATACTTCAACGTGGTTTTTATCCTTACCAAAAAAAAAAAAAAGAAAAGAAAAATCAATGTAAGGGCCCACAATAGTCAAACCGCTGGCAATAAAGCAGAATATACACATTTTGGAGAGAGAAGACTGTCAATAAGAAAATTGATTTTTGTTTCAGATTTGCAGCAACCACAACAAACTACAAAATTATTAATAGCCTGTTAGATATTTTTTCTCCTTTCTTTCTCATGACATATTCTCTTGACTCTCTGCCTCTCAAACTAATTGTGTGAAGGAGTGTCAAAGGAGCACTGAAAGTTGTAGGGCATCAAGTAAGGAAAAATGTTCTGATTTAAACATGCACATGCTTACTTTTGTGCTTAAAAAATTAATAAAGATACTTTTTTTTGTTGTTTAAAATGCCAAATATCTGCAAGTTTTTTTTGTCAGCTTCTGCAAAAACATTGAAAGACCCAGTTATTTTGGAAGAAAAAGTTTGCATTTTTTTCCCAACCTATCAGCTGCAAAACCCAAGGTTTTCTAATTCGCTGAACGAGTCCATGTAGAAAAAGGTGGGAGGAAAAAAGTTGAACTATAGAATCATTAAGGTTGGAAAAGACCTCTAGGGTCATCAAGTCCAACCATCTAGACTGTGATCCAGCATAACTCTGCAGCTTTCCACTTACTGGAGTCCCATCTGAGCTTAGTCTGTAAGGAGGCAGGTGGCGAGGCACGTTAATATGAACCCTTGGCGGCGAATGTTGTATAAAGTGGCATTCTAGAGGAGGCCGAGCCCTTGGCGACTGGCGCGAGGCCGGCGGAGCTGCGGCACCGGCTGCACCCGCAGCGCGCCTGCGTGCCCTCCTCGCGCTGCCCTGCCTGCTCCCCCTCGCTGTCGGAGGCGTTCAGCTTTTCTCCGTGCTGTACAAGCACAGCCGTAATCCAGCCAGGCTTTGGTAGGCGTCTGTCACCGGGAGGAACCGTTTTCCAAAGGGTAACTCAAGCAAGCGTTCTAGTTTCTTTCCCATTTTATGAAATATTGCTGGTTAGTAATTTTAATCCAAAGTTGATTAAAGGTGGTGAAAAGAGTGTTGATTTTTCTACAGAAAAATCTCTTTCCCTATAAAATTTTACAATTGTTTCTTCAGAGCCTTATTAATTTTATGAAAAATTCTTTGGGTTTGTTTTTTTTTTTTTTATTTCCTTCAAATCCTGTAGAACTCATCCATCTGGGGCAGGACGTAGATCACGACACCCGCCACAGAGAAATCTAGAGAGCTCTTACAGAACAGTTTCCTTACTAACACTAATTCCTCTGATCAATAAAGACAATAAAAATAAGAAACAGGGGGAGTTAATATCCTCCATTTCCTTTTATTTTTTTTCCGATTCAACAAGCCTGGATACTTGCAGCATAAATACCTGGCTCTTTGTTTTTAGGAGGCTGTTGAAGCCTGGGTAGCAAATCATTTCGCTTGCCCAAAAGCTGTGACAGTGGCAGGGAGCTCCCGGGAGCGCCGCAGCCTGGAGAGCTGGGGTTAACAAAGCTCAGGAGACTGGTAAACTTTACAACAACAGTATTGCTTCTGTGGGTTAGAAGCCTGTATCCACTCTCTTTCAGGAGAAATCATCCTTTTTTTCAGTGCTGATTTTTTTTGGGGGTGGTTTTTCTTTTTCCAAGAGGTGACAAGTGCTTGCTCAAAGCTGTTTCCTACCCGTACCCCTACTGTATTATTGCTGTTACTTGCAGTTATGCAGAAAGGCTTCTTTGACGTGCGGGAAGCGGACTCCACAATCTGTAAGATTGCAAAGTAGGCATGTTTATTCCGCGCTGGGCAGCACGGTGGGGGGGTAGTCCCACCAAAGTCGTGCGTGCATGGCGCGGCAACTCACTTCAAATTTATACAGTCAAGTGTTACATATACATAAGGTTTCCTAACACGCCTATACATATGCATGACCTGTCCCCACTTCGTATTAAAATTAGATGTCCCTCCCAACTGTGCTTGCACAGTGCTTTCTGGTGGTGGTCGTGGGGATGAAGGCTGATGACTCTTCTTCGTCACCTCTAAGTAACCCCTTGTTTTGTGCAGACTTGGGGCGTCCTTGGCTCTTACCCAAATCACAGGCGCCACAAAGCCTGCCACCCCCGCCAACCTACCCAACAGTCAACAAATCGCCAATCAACGTCCCATCCACCCAACAGTCAACCAGTCGTTAAACAACATCCCATCCACCAAGGCTCTCTTAACCCCTTCTCTCATCTTTGTGCTCGGTGCTATACAAACACAGAGGGAAGACTGGACCCCTGCACAAAAAGTACCCCTAAAAGCCCTACACATACCATCCCAAACAAAAAAGTTGATGTTTAAGTGCAGTCAACATAGGGAATTACTTATGCCTATGGCTAAATCTGCTGCATATCTTAGAGAGTATCATTATTTATTGGAAAATGAGTAGGAAGTGGATGCAGACTACAGGACAGTTTGTTTACATAGCCATAAAGAAGCTTCTGGAGTGGGAAACAAATAAATTCTGTGTTAAATTGCTCAGCTAGAGAGTTGCCCAGTTTTCCGTTGTGCCCCGGTGTTTCCTTAAGTCTGTGCCTGTCCCTAGAGGGCTTGCATTGCGGGGTGCGTTGCAACACGCAGGCTCTGCTGCTTCCCCACTTCCAGCACTTCTTAGAGTTCACAGCCCTCACCTTTGCTCTCTACCAAGGCTTCCTTTCGCCTACATTGAATTCAAATTTTGTGGCTGGTCCACATTTAAATCTTGCTGGAGGAGTCAGGATTTGGCCAGGGCATGCTCCTTGTGTCTTGTAGGAGACTGAACATGTCGTATGCCTGAATTAGCAATGGAAAGGGACAAATGGGAAATGGTTCTGCTGTGCACCGCAGGAAGCGTCCCCGTTTGTGCTTTGGGCTGAGATGATGGCTTTGCTGCTGCTTCATTCCCCCTAAACCGGGGTGTTCCCACAGGTGAACCGGAGAGAAACGCACCGAGTGCGACAGTTCCTGGTCCAGCAGCCAGGGACAGGGTCACACCTGGAAACCTGATATGTGTTTAACTTTCTCTTTTGAGCATTTCTTTTCCTTTGTATCTGGAGCAAAGGGCATGTTGTCTGGGGTATGTGAAGATAAAGAGGACTTTTTAGGTTTGTTTGGTTTTTTTAAATTATATTTTCTATCTAACCTTATGTTTCTTGGACAAGCAGGCTTCCTTGTGCTCTGGTTTTCATTTCCTTGTGCTCTGGTTTTCATTTTGGCCTACATCCTAAGGATAAAACTAAAGACTTCTGCTAGTAGGGATTTTGCTTGAGCTCTTTGTTTAGACCATTTTCCTGGTTTTCCCTAGTTGGCTGCTAACACGTCCCGTGACTTGTCTCTATGCAACATTGGGCCCGGGTATAGTAGGAAGGAAATTTCTGCAGTTCCAGTTTTCAAGCTGTAAGAGGGTGTTTGAAGTTGCAATGAGCTTTTATTGAAGGACTCCATAAAACGGAGCATAGTATGCTGAACGTATCCAAATATTCGTTTAACTACCTGTTTACAGGCCCACCATAAAAGAAGAAATATCATCGATAAATAGACCTCCTGAAGCAACATTTAGAATAGTGGAGGAAGGAAAGTTGTTTAAACAGATGCTGTAAATTTAATATGGTAACATTATTGCCACCCAGGATTTTATTGATTATATCTTTTCAAGTTACTTGTCTAGAAATTTATTATGTCTGTTTCCACTCTTATTTAACCACGATTTCAAAAAGAAATTATTAATGAGCTATTATCTGAGAAGTGGGGGGGAAAGTAATTTAAATAAAATGAAGCGTCAAAGTCAAACACAAATCATGATAATGTTGTCTTTTTGTCTTTTTTAATATTCTAATGAAGAAAAATTTAGAGAGGAACTAGCTTTTGGGACAAAACTGTGCTATTTTTTTTCAGTTGCAGCGCAGCGGTTTCAGTTTTCTGCTGGGTGATATATGCCTTCCAGCCTCCCTTTTCCTTTTCTTCCTCCACTACACAGCCCTCCCAGTCCCCTTGATGAATCTTTGCCTTGGAGGAAGAGCACAACACTTCCAGGCAAAGCGATGCCGGGATTACTGTCCACTCTTCAGGGGACAGGAGAGCGTTACTTTGCCTGAGTTTGCACATCCAGTGCGTTGCTGGATGCACGCTCCACTCACGTCGTTGTTAGAAAGCAACACATGCAGAAATTGCTGAAAAACCGGTCAGTGCTTGTGTTTCTGGCATTCACTGAGAGCACTCGGCATCCTGGCCGAGATCCAGAAAGGAGAAGGAAAGAATCCAGGACTGCTCTGTAATCAAGATAGAGGAACGTAAGGAAAGGCATACCAGCGCAGCTCAGCTGCCTGCGCGCCTCTGTTCTGCAGTAGTGCTCCTGAGGAAGGTCCCAAGAAACGTTTGACCTTAAGCCGAGACTGTCGGCACTGGTTTAGGTCAGCTGCCTGTTTTTTGTGGCTTGGAACAGTAAGGAACCAGAGAGGGGAGCCGTCCTTAGCCTGTGCTGCCCAACCAAAGCGCTAGTGGGGGCAAGCCCCCAGAAACCAGTTCTGTTGGACCCATTTATGCCATCTGAATATATTCTTCTCCACTTCCTTTAGCCTTTCATCTACTGTTGCCATCTGTGCTAGATATTTTATTAATGATCATATAGACATGTAAAAAAATCTCTGTCATAACTACCCATTGCTATAATATTTTTTAAAAATATTTTAAAATGGTAACTAAGAGAAAATGTAAGTAACTCTGTAGACACTTTATTTGGATGCTGTAATTTGGCGTTGACTCGGGAAAAAGAAATTCAAGGGTATTCATCCAACTTAAGACAGACACATGAGAGGAGAAAAACATATGGCAGTCCCTCTTATTCCATATTCACTTAGGTGATGATCGTCTCGTGTGCTATGTCAACATTTCCGAATATCGTAAGAGCTTGTTTCACCCAGTGAGTGTCCTATCAGGTACCTACTAGCATTCCTGCCAGACAATGCTGTCATCCTTTTTTATGTGCTTTAATGTAGTAAATGATTTACCTGTTTACCTTACAAAGGATAACTGTTCAGTTCTTCAGAGCTTGAAGTAAGTTTCTTGATAGGCTCCCAAGTGACATATTTTTTACATACTCCCTGAAAGAGAAAACAAATTCTGCTGTCAGTTATCCGGAGGGAGTTTGGCCCAAAGCAATGTACAGAGAAGGAAGAGAAGCTTAGGGAAGATTGCAGCTTGCCCCTGGTTAAATAGGAAGCATGTGGCAGAATATAAATGGAGCTGAAATTTCCTTTTTGTTACATCCTGTCATCCTGGTACTTGCAAATTGTAAACGTAAATAACTTCCATGATGGTCTGAGTAACTGCTCACACGTTGTTGATTTTGGACCTAAAAATAATTGTAAAAGATCTTTGGTGAATCATTTTGAATTTAGAGTAAACTCTAAAAAGTCCTTAGCTTCTCAAGTGCAGAAAAAGTGCTGAATAGATAATTTTCTGTGATGATTTTCTATTCGCTCAGCATTGATACCAACATTACTGTGAGAAGAGAAAGTTTCCCCGTTTAGAGAAGTCTAACAACATCCTGTGTACCACTTAGTGAGTCATCTTCTGCTGGCACTTCTCAAGGATCTCATAGTATGCCTGCGTGCAAGCTGCGACACCCTCCGAGAACTGGAAGTAGATAAATACCAAGCTCATCAAACAGCTACTAAGCTGGGTCCGGAAACAGTAGGGTCATGTTCCTGTGGTGCTGTTTCAGAGCAGCTCCTGAGGGGCAGAAATTATTATACCAGGTCTAACCCACGTAAACAGGGCTGTACAACATTGCTAAGCCGAGCCGATACACCGCAAGTTGTGTTTTGCTGCTTGGTGTTTGTATGAAATAAAAGCTAGTACCCGACTTGTGATAGCTTAAGGGAACCGAGAGAGCCGGTTCCTAGCACAGAGAGCTCCTTTTTTTTTTTATTGCCTAACCCACATTTTGAGCAATGGCTGTATTAGCCTTTGCTGACATGTTTGAAAAGAACAGATAAAATCCTAGGCTGAATGTTAAAGAGCCAAACTTCAGACAAGTTTGTTCTTTGTTCATACTGTAACATGGTGACCTCTCTTTTCTTACAAAGTAGATGCATTCTCATGTGAAGGATGGATTGTTGGGCAAGAAAACAGCAATCTCTCCAGCTTGCAGATTTCTCCAGATCCTCATTCTCGAGTGTAAGTTTGCTCCACTTTATTTCCTGTGCTTGGCATTAAACACTCCCTTGGATATTCATTATGCTACTATGAAAAATGAATTTAATTGATGAATGAAGTCCTGGTTTGCTGCCACTGCCTCTCCATCTTCCAGTTCAAAGCTTTCAGTCTGTAGCAGATGTATAGCCAAAGGACTAAATTCATCCTCATTCAAAGTTCCCTTGCAGCCTGATAGCTGTCACTTACCTTGCCAACCCGCATAAATGTAGTTAAAACTTAGCGTTTTATATAATTTTTGACCTTGCAAACAATGTAAACAAGGGGCAGGGCTGTAAAAAGAAACATGTATGTAAGGCATATGATGATATACCCCCTTGCAGCAGGACAGATAGACCAGAATCTGTTCGATTGAATGAATCATTAATTTTTTTTTGCTTAGAACTTGGCATTGTCCAAAAAGCTGTGGATGCATTCTCTTCTGTAAACATCTTAAAAATTGACTTTTTGTGTGTGTTTCAACAGCTAAAAAATATTTTTCTGTTCTCTGGAACAAAAATAAGATGTAACAAAAAACCTGTAATCACAACACTCTGAAATGTTTTGAGATTTTCTCTTTTGATGTTTATACACTTCAGCACTTTTATAACAGTTTGAAGTGGCAAAACAGATTTCTTTTTTATTTTGGAAGTGCTGTAACTTTATTCCTGTTTAAAAAAAAAAAAAGGAAAAGCACTATTAGACACACATTCCATGGAGAACTTCAGTTTCGCCACTCTTACCCAAAGACATGATGTTGCATTATCCACATTAAGCAATATCCCAATGCTGACTGATTTCGAGAAACGCTGATTTTTATTTTTTATTTTTTAATCCAGCCTTTATTTAATGCAAATACAACTATGGTGTCTGTGCTGTTGAAGCTCTCTACAGGAATTTCAGCAACTTCATAGTCCTTGTTACTGAGCATGAATAACAAAACATCTTCTATCACTGATTGCTTGATCTATTGCAACTGAAAACCTCTGTGAGAAATCCCAGCGCGGCGGGGGCTGGCAGGGCCCTCCGGAGCTCCCCCCGTCCAGCCCCTGCGTGAGCAGCACCCCCAGAGCAGGGGCACAGGACCGCGTCCAGGCGGGGTGGGAATGGCTCCAGGGAAGGAGACTCCACAGCCTCTCTGGGCAGCCTGGGCCGCTGCTCTGGCACCCGCACAGCAAAGGGGTTTTGCCTCAGATTTCAGTGGAACTTCCCGTGTTCCAGCTTGTGCCCGTTGCCCCTTGTCCTGTCGTCGGGCACCGCTGAGAAGAGCCCAGTCCCACCCTCCTGACACCCGCCCTTCAGACACTGATAAGCCCTGAGGAGATCCCCCTCAGCCTTCTCTTCTCCAGGCTGAACAAGCCCAGGTCTCTCAGCCTTTCCTCACCAGGGAGATGCTCCATCCCCTGAGCATCCTTGTGGCTCTGCGCTGGCCTTGCTCCAGCAGCTCCCTGTCCTTCTGGCACTGGGGGCCCAGCACTGGACACAGCACCCCAGCTGCGGCCTCCCCAGGGCAGAGCAGAGGGGCAGGATGGCCTCCCTCGAACCTCCATTTTATGCAGCCCAGGACACCGTTGGCCACCTTGGCCACAAGGGCACAGCGCTGGCTCAGGGTTATTTCTTCCTATGCCTCATTTTGGTTTAGGTACTATCATAATATAAACAGCAATAACATTAACAGGATCTTAAGGATCCAATGGGTGGAGTAAATACTCTAGTTATTTGTAGCAGAGTCTTCCAACTCATTCTATTCCAAACCAGACCTTCTTCCCTATTTAGGGTCCTTCTGAAAGGCTGCTTTATTCCAAATACTTAGCTCAGAGCAGATAAGGGGAAATCCATTTCCTTAGGAGAAAACCAAATCAAAACAAAATGAGATGTACTTCAGAACGTGTCCTTCTCTTCTTTCATTGCAGTTTTTGACACTTGAATGGATTAATGCTCCATCCTTTGCTCTTTTCTCTCTTGCTCTCTGCTCAGAAGTGTGAGATACGATAATTTTAATATCTAATACACTGTAGTAGCTCAGGTGTTATACAGTATTATGTTGAACTTCTAAGTATTCAGTATTTTTCTTATCTGGTTATCCTTTCCCTACCGGAAGGTTAGTGAGATTTTAAGCAATAGAGTGCGGTGAACAGGCAGAGTAAACAACTTAATAGGTCAGAATAGTACAACAAAGCTACTCCTACAATTTGCAAAATATGGGATGCATCCAAATATTTGCTATCTTCTTTTATCAGCTTGCCTAAGAGAATAGAAACTAAGAAGGAATAGACTGCTACGGAAGGACAGGAAACATTATGAAGATCATCAAGGGTTTGATTTATGAGGGCAGATTAAAGTGACAAAGTATGAACGGCTTGACTAAACAATTTTTAAAATTGGGCTATAGAAGTTATCTGTGAGTAGCTGAAAGGTATGTGCACCCACAGGGGAAGGGCAGTTTAGGGTGCTCTAAGAGGAGATCTAACTTTTAGTAGGGGATAAAACAGCACAAAGGAAAATTGAAGATAAATAATTCAGACAAAATGTGAGAGGTTAGGCTGTGGTATTGACTATTTGTCCCTTTCTTGGAGTGAGAGAGGTGTTAAGATCTTCCTGTATGTCTCTTGATGAGATACTACACCGTAAGTTCTGGCTTATAAGCTGCCGGTATCGGCCGACTGCCTGCAGGAAACAAGGAGGTGAGGAGTGGGGAAGTCGAGCTGGTTCGTCTCGCACTCTCTTACAGTTTAGAGCAGGAAGTGGAAGCCATAAATTATTGCTTCTCTCCAGGAGGGTTTATTCCTTTTGGAGAAAAAAACCCGTAGACAACATGGTGTGTAAAATCGCAGGCCAAGAGAACAGGTTTTATCATGAAATATTCACTGACCTGGGCTTTGTATATCCGCTTTGAAGTGACGTGCTATTATTACAGAGCTTGCTGCCTTCTGACACAGCGCCACGACTGCTTTATCATACGCAGTGAGCCTGACCACTTTGCTTGGAGTCAGTTATGAAACGCAGCTGCAGACCAGGACGGGGTACGCGCTGGGAATTTCGGCCAGCCACGGGAAGTCCTCCAGCAGCACGTAGTGGCATCTGAGCCCACCTGCACTGTGCAGTAGTAATAATTCAAGTTGTCCCTTCCTACTGAAAAGCCGTGACTACAGCGTAACAGGGGGTGTGAGGGGGCAGTTAGCAGAGAGGCAAGGTTCTACCCGTGTGCTGTGAGTCTGGGCAGTTAGCAGAGAGGCAAGGTTCTACCCGTGTGCTGTTACGCCTGTAGCACCTGTGTCTAGGCATGATGCACGCAGGTGACTCAGCCCACTCGCTCTCACCCCGAGTAGAGATAAGCTGAATCCTTTGCACAGGTATGCAGCCGCACGTTCTGTATCTAGCCTTTTCTTAGCTCTATTCAGTGCAAAAAGGTGGGTAATTACATTAAAAGGCACACTCAGAATAAGGTTAGTGTAACTGTTTGTACGGGGGATAAGTAGGCGGTTTATTGAGCTCTCTACAAGCCCGCAACTGAGGTATGGCAACTTGTGTTGGATTTGTTGGGTTTACTAGTGGTTGATCTTGATGCAAACGGTTGGGAGGATCAAGCTTTAAAAATACATCAGTTTGTTTAGCACTAGGTCTTTTGCCTTCACTGTACGTAAACAAACCCCAAAAGAATACAAGAGGCAGACTTTCAGGTGGTTATCCTGCGGGTCGCCTGCTTATTAGCCGTTGTCCTTATGAAAAAAGCAAATTGGAAAGCAGTAATATAAAATAGCTTTCTGTGCAATGCAATATGTTAAAGTCAATGATTTAGAGATACGTAAACTCTGTGTATAGAGCATCCGCAGCATGAATGGGGTCCTTGAGGGTGTAAAATGTTAGAGCACTGAAGACATTGAAGCAACATCGCTTTGCACCAGCAGATGGATTGGCCCTTGCTACTTTACGTTACACGTTAAACTTTTTAAATTTTTAAACAGGTTCTATTTGCTTTAGTCTCTAATGGTCAGATTAAGCTGACAGAACAGAAAAGCTCAAAGGCACATGCCACGTATTCATACTTACAAAGATCATCTTTATTTTTCCTTTTGCTACAAGTTAATTCATGGCTGTCCTTCATAAAGGAAGAATGCTGTAATACTGTTGTAGCAGCACAGTGTTTGCAGCTCTGGAGACCTAAATACCTACTGTAGTTGTATATTTTTTCACTGTTTGTATTAGGTGAATTGGTTTTGGCTTAAGGTTTGTGGTTTGGGCGTTTTTTTGGTTTGTTTTTCGGTTTGGGTGTGGGAGTTTTTTTGGTGTGGTTTTGGTTTGGTTTGGGTTTTTTCTGTTGTTTTGGTTTGGTTTTTTCCCCCCTTTCCCTTGGCTGAAAATCAAAAGTCTATAATTCAGTTCAGTTTATTTTTGTGAACTTACCCATTGGATCTGGTAAGTGGTTACTAAGTGAGAACTTGGTGCGGAGCTGAGTGGGTGGTATCAGGCTACCCAAAGGAGAAAAAACACGGTACCTGCAAGGCAAACTCTCTGCTTGCAAGAGAGAATTCATCTCGTAATTACCTGAAGGTTGTTACTTTTGGTTTTTTAGAATGGCAACTGTCAGCCCCTGTGGAACTCGGAAGCAGAGGGAAAAGGCAGGAAGGATGGAAGCCGAGAAATTGCATGTTGCGTATTTACCATGCTGTGGATTTAGCTTTTGCAGTTTCCACCTGAGCCAACAATTTCCTGAGGTTCGACATGCAAAATGAGTGAATTGGGCTGAACGGGACGCTTAGGGGAAAATGCCAGCATGCTTCTCTGGCAAGTAGTATCAGCTGCTTCTTCAGGGGCATGTCTTTCCAACACCAGTGCAGAGACAGTGTCTCATCACGGTGCTGTAGAGCAGGGTGCTTTGAAGGAGGCTTACTTTTCCAGGAAATGAAGAGTCGCCTTACCTGCGTACCAAACTGCATTTTCCTTTTTGCAACAGATTATCACAGGTGTGCTTTGCAAAAACAGTTCTCCTGCCTGTTTAATATCCTTTCTATTTTCAGCTCTGCTGAAGTTCTCAGATGGTATAGGTCGCTGTAGGAGTATTTTCCAGTATTGGTTAATCCATGTACTCAGCATCTCTCATATGCTACTCTTTAACACTGTTGTAACAGGTCAGAAGTAGATAAAAGATATCTGGTGATATGATTCAGAATTTGTAATCATATTTTGTTTGTTGACTTCTGATGGAGTACAGCACAGCTCCAAAGTACTGTGGCATTATCTTGCTTTCTATCTGTCCTCTTTTGTAAGACTGATGTATGCTAAGGACGTACCCTGCAAGCATAGGAAAGCTTCTGATGAAACCGAAGTCTCGAATGCTGCTGTGTTTCTTTAAACAGCCTTAAAAAAAAATAATAAATTGTTCTTTTTACCTGTTTGAGAAGATTGTCCTCAGAAACTGGCGGGGAAGAAGGTAACTCTCTTCTTTGAGTTTACAATAACGTTCTCTGTGGCTTGTTGAATTAACTACATGGAATTAATTAACAGTTTTGCTTTGTGTAGAGTTGGGGCATCAGCCTGGCAGCATTTTGCCATGCAAGTAAAACATGGAAATGTATCTGCAGTTGAGAGAAGTCTTAAAATATTTTATTTGTTTCTCCCCTTGAAAATACCTTTTTAAAATGAGGCACAATTTATATGGCTGCTTTTGGGATTCTGGCTGAAAGAAGCTTGGCTGTATTTATGTTTGGACCTCAGGGGCAAGACGCTTTGTTCAGTTAAAATAAATCGTGGTACGCCAGCACCTGATCTCAGACCCACAGATTGACTATCACCATGACGGGCCTGACACACAGCTATTGTGGGGCTTAACCTTCATATTTCACCTGCTAACCTCGTGCTGTACGCTCAGCCTCTCTCCGTTTATTCCTCCATTTTCTTCTCCAGCAAATGGACTGGCAGCTTGAGGCAACTACAATTTGTGTTCCCATGTCTTGGGGTCTTTTGGTGCCTTTTGAAGATGCCGGTAACTCTTGCTGTATTAGAACAAAAACATTAGCTCTCGTGTGGCATTTAAAGTATGTCGGAGTCGTTTACATGGTGTTAGCATGAAGTAACGCGCGGTATGAATTCAGAGCAAACCTCTTGTGGCTGCTTTTCATGCACATCAAAAGCATCTCCGCATGACACAGTTCACTTTGAAGGTCTTGTCTGCCGTTTTTAGATGCAGCCTTGATATTTAATATTAACTGTGCTACACTGTACAGTGACCACTTTGATTTGTGTAACGTACACGCTCATTTTACTTACTGGTTTTACTTTGTTTTTAAAGAAAGCTGTTGAGCACAGAGCTGCTTCAGATTATTGATGTAGGAAATTACTGTGGAGTAATGCATGCTGCAAATACACGCTTTAGTTGGCTGAGCACTAACTTCTCCAACCAGAAAAGTCCTAAAGCAGCAACTGTTAAAGGGCATGCTAATCTTGTAGGGCTTTTATTTCTGTCTGTAGGCTCTTGTAGTATTTTCATGTCACTGTGCCACTTTCAATTAAAATGTCAGCTTTTACAAGGATCAGTTCTGTATATTCTCCAATTCCTTCTCTGCCTTATTTGTGCGTTGGTTTTTTAGGGCTTATTTACCTGTCCTGGGCATAAAGCCTCATTCACATTGCCTAGCTGGGCTTTGCAAAGCTTGGTAGCAATAGGGCGTGATATACTGGTTTTGTATACCCTTGCTTGTGGTAGAGAAGATGTTTTCTGGATACTGAAGAAGGGATGGTATATGGAGGGAAATTGGGGAACATCGCTCTAAAACATTTTCTGTAAAGTGTCTTGAAGTTTGTAGTGTATACCAGCAGGAGTTTTGAGATGCAGCGTGCCAGAGCCTGTGTAGCTGCTGGTGGTTTGGTATCTCCAGAACACCCATCGCAGCCATCTCGTTGTGTCGGGAGAAGAGGAGGCTTGGGGCTAGATGCAGTCTCAGTTTGGGCTGCAACTTTGCTCTAGTGTAAATTATATTCCTGAGACAAAGCAATAAAATGTCAAGACCTGCTGATCTGCATATTCCACGTGCTCCATGCTTAGGTAGGTCTTCAAAGAGCGATATCCTTTCCCAGAGCAGCATTTGTTAAGTAAAGGGAGCTAGTCAGCACTGAGGTATCTTCCTTTAGCTCTACCCTTGCAAGAGCCACCTGTGCGTGAAATCCAATCTTGCCAGTACTTGGTAATTTCATTTGAGCTGAAGGTTTTGTCCACAGGAGTGGTTTTTAGCCCTTTTCTGTGAAAGGGAGGGGAGGCGGAGAAGGGGATGTCTAGAAAATTACTTGTGTTGCGATTAATATGTACAGCTTAAAATGCCTGGCTTGCAATATATAATTCTGGGCTCCAGGCAAGACTCGGGGATTTCAATATTTAATGAGCTCATCTTCACAATTGGGTGATGGTGTGTACAGAGACATAAAAGGCCATTCTGGTTTTGTTATGGCCTTGTTTGAAGTGCAGAATCTTATTAAACCACAGGGAGCAAAGTTTTCAGAAGTGCCTTGCTGCAGTTGTGTTTTAGTGGAATCATCCTGTATCACTTCAGACTTGATGAAACAGCTTTTGGTTTGTGTGTGTTCTTGCTTTTGCTCAGAACCGTTGTTGCAAAACATGGCAACTCTGTGGCTCGCTGCCAAAATGACAGTTGAAATATGTCCTTCAAGTCCAAGAATCTCAAACTGCTTTAATAATAATTATGGTAAGATGCCCAAAAGGAGAGATCAAATGGCTGGCCTAAATGGGTTGGTGAAGAAGCCCCCAAGGTCTGTATATCAGACTCCCTATTTTCATCCAGTAACACCATATCCTCACGTGGAAGCCGAAGGCGCCCTTACTGCACCTCCGTTGGAGGTGACAGCAGATCCCCCCAAGATGAATTTGCAGGTTTGAAATTTGGATCTAGGCAGGGGGGAAGGCATGTTGCTCTGATACATAGTAAATTAACAACGTGCCATCCGTGGTATATAGAGGTGAATAACACACTTCCATTTAATTGTTTATTCACAGAAAGGGCTGTTCAACTGATCAGCAAAACTACTAATTTTCTTGAAATACCTTAAATGAAATTCAAAATGTTTGGGAGAAATCAAAATTTATCAACTTAATATTTTCACGCTCTAGTGCTCTTACAGCTGTCGGAAACTGCCATATTACCTATGGGGTTATTTTAAAAGGAGTAGAAGCTTAAAAAACCTAAACCATTTTGTTTAACGTAAAACCCCCCAACAGTATTTATATAGTACTGAAAAAATAGAGATTAAGTTGACATTGGGGGGTATATTTTTACTTATTCAGCAAATAAAAAGTCATTAATTGATATAATATTGAATGACAGCCGCTTCTGAATTTTGCCTCCGTTACATCCTGTGGCAATGAGTTACACAGATTAATTATTTGGAACGTTGACATTCTGTTTGTGTGCTCTAACTTTTCTGCCTCTGAAGTTTGTCAGATCACTCTTATTTTTAGTACTGTGAGAAAGAGCGAACAACTTTTTTTTCCACTTGCCACCTCTGCTGTTCATGACACAGGCTTCTGTGACACCCTGTCTGGGTCACGTCCTTCCCAACCGTAAGAATTCTGGTGTGGACTATCAAGCCTGATATTTCAACTCTTTCAGCCTTCCTAGGCTGGGTAAAATGCATTCGAGTAAGTTTTATAGGTTCTGTAGGACTGTGAACTGGAGAACCACTCTAATTACAAAGGAGAATCAAGCCAAGACTCCACTTAAGAGAGCACTATTTGTTCAGTGGCATCTAATGGAAAAATAACTAGTGTAATGGGCTTTCCTTCCTATTATCCACTCGAGCAGTAGCCATACTGGGTGACCTTTGCCATTTGGAGTCGTTTACTTGGCTCGTGTTAGAAACGAGTTTGAAGCATGAAGAGGATAAAAACTCATAGAAGTTAGAGGGCAAATCTCAAGAGGATTTTATTTTAGAGACTGGCACTTCCCTTTGCTCCCAGGACTAGAATGGAAATACAAGCAGAGTTTTTCACAAATCAGCAAGTATCAAATAGAGTATTATTAATGGAAGCAAAAGCAACTTCTTCTAAGCCCTACGAACAATGAAAACATGGCAGAAGCTTTTGATCCAATTATAATCCGGATGACTGTGATGTTTAAATAACTCCATTGTTTGCTTTATAGAAAATACTTTCAAGCAAATTCCTTTCCTTTAAGCAATTTTGCCAGTTATTAATTTGAAGTGTTGTTGTAAGAGAGATGGGGTGTTTTGGTTTTTTTCTCCAGTGCGGAGTTACAAGCATGTAACTAAATTTTACATGTGTTTGCATAATCATTAAATTTTTACTAAAATTTAGTGCTTAAAAAGCGGTGCCTCTGCCAGCTCTTCTGGGTACTGGTTACACCATTATGTGGGACAGCCAACAGAAAATACGAGGCCACGCGGTAATTTTGACTCGATGCGGGTGTGTGTGTGTGTGTGTTTTAAATGCTTCAAATTATTCATTAAGATAAAAGTGCTCTCCCAGCTGAGCATGGTAAGTTGTAGGGCAGAACGGACAGAAGGAATGGTGAGATCCTAGTTGTTTTTGTGGGCTGTTTGGTTGGTTGGGGTTTTGTTTTGTTGTTTTTTTTGGGTTTGGGTTGGGTGTTTTTTTTTTTGTTGTTGTTGTTTGTTTGTTTTTTTCGGAAAAGCTTGATGCACCCTGTGTTTTTGGGATGCTGCTTCCAGCAGGATCTGTTTGTTTTTTGTTTTTGTTTTTTTTTTAGTTGGAAGCTTGTTTTATGCTTAATGAAATAAGTTATGGAAAAAACATGATCAAAAAGAAAATAAATCTGCAATTCATGCTCTGTCATTAGAGCTGGTCAGGAATTGTTCTGTGGGAATACTGGTGCCTCAAAATGAAGGGCTTGGAAAAATTTAATTGATAATCAAAGGTTCATCCAAACATAAAGCTTGTCTGGATTTTCAGTCACAATGAAATTAGTCTCTGTTAATGTGAGCTGGGTAGGCAAATTTAAAGGCCTATTCTTTGAGTATTCTTATGGCTCCTTTTATGCTAAGGTATAAAAGCAATTTATCTGACCTGTATTAGAGCGGGTTGAAGTGCTGTGAAGTGCCTATTTCTTTCTTTCCTTTTTTTTTTTCTTTTTTAACCAATTCTATAGCCCAATGGATAAGTCACCTGGATGAAATTCCTCCTTCTTTTATACAACTAAATTTAGAGGAAAATTGAGATTTTGTATTTTTATCCTGATTTAGCAGGGAAAATATTTCATCTGTTGAATGTTTTGTAGGATGATAAAACAGCTTATGGTTTGTTTCTATCCAGTGCTCAGTACATGTAATTCCCCAAGTGCTGTAGATTTATACTGACAATATTATCTGGGACTAAGCTTTAAGCAAGGGTAAGTATTGTTATCACCATCCCTTCACTGGTGGGGAATTGAGGCAGAGAACTGAAGCAGCTTGTCCTAGACTGCACGGTGAATCCACATTCAAAGCTAAGATTAGATCATCCCTAAACATTGTTTAGAATAATATTAAAAATGTCCCTTGTTGATCCTTGAGAAGCTAAGGCATTTATCGAGAGCCCAGCAGTCCTATGAGTGAGCCAGCTAATGTGAGGAAGGAGAAACTTCTAAATGCCAAGGAGTCGGTTCCTTCCTGGGGAGCAAAGCAGAACTTGGAACAGGCTGTGGTTTCCTAGGTGGTCCTTGGTGAGCCGGAGTGTTATGGAAACCCTGATATGGCAGGTTGCTGGCAGCTTCCCAAGCAAACTTTGTGTTAGCTCGAATTCATGCTCCCTGTTCATCAGGATTTCACTCAAGTCATGGGCTCTCCGTTTATTTGGGTATGCATGTCATTTCCCCTGCTAATGAGATACCTAATTCTGTGTAAAATTGCCTACATTAAAGCTGCTCTGAAAATTCAGCTGCTTTTTACATATGTGTCCCTCAGTAAAACAGGCTGTGGACCTGTCTCAGGAATATAGCGTAAAGATATTTTTCTGAGCTCATGCAAAGTAAAGTACTGCTCTAGAGGGTCTGGCTGAGGAAGTGAGCTGATATGGTCCCAAAAGAATAGAAAATCGCCTCCCTTACAGTTTCTTATGCCCACCCGATTCTTTCCTTCTGTATTTCCGTATTAGTGTATTTAGTAGGCGTATTAGTAACACACAATGCCATTTTCAAGGAAGCTGCCCCTTGGGACAGTCTTTCTATTCTTGTCTGAATACCCCTGGCCTCTGCTTACACCTCTTGTAGGTTCTCTGTTGCTGTATTCTATTTTATGTGCATGACTGCTCAACCATGCCTCCAGCATGTGTCTCCAATAATTCATTAGAGTCTATATATAAAACTGAATGCAGAGAGAAGGAGGTGGAGAGGAGGGAGCTCTTATGGGACTGAAGGCATCCAGTGTTCCTGGCAAGCGTCTCATTTTTAGAACTGGTGGCTTCCTGAAAGTAGTTAGCTTGCCATGGCTCATGGGTGGCTAATGTGAAGTTCTCGGCACAGATCCTGCAGAGAGCAATCCATAGAAAATTGCAGCTGAAGCAGAGAGAGCATAGATCCAGTGGCATAAAAAGATTTGTCCCGAGACATATATAATAGGACAAATATCGCAGGAAACCAATTCCTCTCATGCCTCTTCTCACAATTCACACGCCAATGGGTACAGCACTCTTCACCAGCTCGCACGCTGAAGTCAATAGTGTTTGCACCAGGGATGGATTTGGGTAATGACACCTGCAAGTGTTTGTTCAATTTGCATCAGCTAAAAGGCTCAGCATACATCTTGGATCAAATTCTCCAACTGGGATGTGTTTTTGCTTTCTTTACTTAGCTAGTGTTTATATGAGGGATAATTTGTAGAACAAATCATTCCGATCCAGAGGTGTACTTGTAACGCGACTCGCCTGCGCGATGTTCTTGAACAAAGGAGGAAGTTACTACAGCTCTCGCGCAGCTACCCTTTCAAGACAGCTTTACAGGTAGTATTCCAGAGGATCGTGGGGAATGGCGTGCAAAGCCCCGTCCAGGCAAATGGCAGTGAGAGCGTTTGGGGAAGGCAACAGGTGCCAGCCAAGGTCCTTTGCTGGTTTGCCAAGACCGAATAGGCAGCTGCAGACATGCATCCTGTCCCTCTGAGGGCTCACCGGGGCTCTGCAGCTGCCTTCTGCCTCACAGAAAATGTCTCTTGGAGTTGCTTAAACGGGCAAGCGTTGGCACAGCTCCTGCGGAGAAAGGAAGTCTGCTTTACTGCCTGCTGTCTTGAGGGCACTTTCCATATTATTGCTGATTTGGTCTGGAGACTTGACATTTTCAGGGTCTTATTTTCAGGAATGCCTTCCAGCGTGCCCACTGCATTCCTGCCCCTGCGTACGATGCTCAGTGCCCGTGCATCTTATGCCCCTGAGCTTTGGCGATAGCTCCTCCGATGTGCATGCAGACTTTTACATGCTCACGGATCTTCTTCCAGCCAGTATATTCCTACAACCTGCAGTGCTTGTAGCACTGGGACACGTTTCAGATATTCACAGATTTTATTCTTAGAAGTGATTTGCTTTAAAGCCCGTGTGATTACTGGAAGAAACCCTTCACTGCAAAGGGGTTTCAAAACAGCCCTATTTCTGTTTTCATATTCAAGTGCATTTTTCAGTTTATGCTGAAGGAAAAACTTAGCTTTAGACTCATTTTACAGTTGGCATTGTGAGAGAGAGAAGAGGGAAATGCAACCGAGTCCCATGTTTTTCCTGTATCTGAACATCCAGTGCCATTGGGAAGAATCTTATGTGGCAGATAAAGTATCATTCAAAAGACCATTTATTTCAAAGAGCTGGCTGTGACATACGCTATTATTTTTCAGTATTGTTGCTCCAAGGCTGCATACCAGACGTCAAAGTAAAAGGTAAAGCACATCAAATGTCTGACTCTACTCAGTGCTGCTTCAGGTGATTGAAATCATTGCTTGTGCAGAAAATAATCATGATTATAGCAAAAGCTATGGGGTTTGTTGTTTTTTTTTTTTGAGGTTAGGAAAATGCATTAATGAAACTAGTACAGTTGTTTTAGATACCCACTATACTGAGATTTTCATAGTAGAAATCCCAGAGTGCCATTTAGGTCTGTAGGAGCTTGCAGTTATATTACCAACATGGTTATAAAAATAACATTTACAGTTCTATTTAAAGGACTATTTGGTTAGGAGTGTTTCAAAGAAATACCTGCTATCATTTTTTCCTACCTTGATCATTAATGTCACTGCTTGCAATAAAAATGTGTCCACTCATTTTAGCTCTGTCTCACAGTTTGTGTGAATTCAGAAGATGAGGTTAGCCTGCTTTTTTCAACACTAGAGAAATAAGTTGTTAACATGATTTCTTTTCCAACATGATTTTAGAATGGTGATTTGCCATGAACCAGCTAGGTTTTTAAATGCTTGGGGCAGTATTCAAGTTCATCACTTATTTAGGATATCATCTTCGTTAGCTGTGAGTCTGTTTCTTTCAAACCCAGCTTTTTCAAACCTTATGATGGAATTATCTTGCTCTCTATTCTAAATCTTGTGGCAAACTATGATAAATAAGAGTAACAACTCACATTCAATTTTTTTTCAGTGCTGTATGTTAAAAAAATATTCTTGCGGGGACCACTCTCAGAACCAGAAAAAAAGCAGTGTCTGCTTAGGAGGCTTTTAAAATGTCGAACAAAGATATGTGGTGATGCGCAGAGGTCCTGATTTCTTCAGGATGACCTGAGAATTCCTAAAACACGTTGGCCTCTAGAGAATTCTTCTGTCCAACTTTTAATAGAAGGGCCTTCACCTTTTTTTATTTTAATATATTGTAGGATATTTGCTGGAAATCTGCTGACGAGATTCAGTTGTGCAGGTCTTAGAAGCATTTGTAGCCCAGATCTAGGGGCTACTTCATGTGACAGTATATCACTGCTGCTCTCAGTCTTGGACTTTCCCTCTCTCTCATTACTAGGAGTAAAAGAAGGACTTACCGGCAGGGGCAGATACAGCACAGTTGGTCTCAATGGGGAATACACTTGCGTAGCTATGGGGGTCTGACTTCGTTACGCTCTGGGGGGTGTGCGCTACACCGCGCTGCATGGCGGTGGAGAAGGAGCAGTGATTATTTCTTCTGCTTGTCCTGGTGAATTTGGAAACAAGTAATATCACTTAGGCTTTGTTAATGACTGCAACGCTAAAAGTGGTCGTCTAATCAGAATCCCAGCACGGCGGGGGCTGGAAGGGACCCCCGGAGCTCCCCCCGTCCAGCCCCTGCGTGAGCAGCGCCCCCAGAGCAGGGGCACAGGCCCGCGTCCAGGCGGGGTGGGAATGGCTCCAGGGAAGGAGACTCCACAGCCTCTCTAGGCAGCCTGGGCCGCTGCTCTGGCACCCGCACAGCAAAGGGGTTGTGCCTCAGATTTCAGTGGAACTTCCCGTGTCCCAGCTTGTGCCCGTTGCCCCTTGTCGCTGGAACAAACCTCTATAAGAAGCTTTCAGCCTTTTCAAGCCACCGCTTGCCTTACATTTATTTAGCTAAAGAAATTCTGATGATTATTTAAATTGATTTGAGTTTGGCTGCCATCCTCTTTCATCCAAAGTTTTGCCCTGAGAAAAGAGATTTCCGTAGGAAGGTCCTGTTCATTTAGCTGTTTCAATTTTGTGCTTTCAGTAGAACTAGTGTTTTGTGAAGGCATTTGTCTTTTTTCTTATTTTTTTTTAATGCTGATTTATGTGGGATTATTTGCATGAATACGCCTGAAGTCTTTCATGCACGCTTTCTAGAAAGAGGCCTTTCTTTAGGGAAACAGTTAACCACAGACTGATTTTATTTTTACTTGAATTGATACATACCAGGTATGTGTATCCTCTTAAAATTTCAAAACCCGTATTATTTTATAGGTTAATAGTATGCCTTGCTCTGTGTATATATTTTAAAAGTCAGATGATAAAACAGGTTCCATCATCTCAAAGTGACAATAGATCTTGTTGGAGACAAATTTATAGCTATTACATTTTTGTGCTTGTGTCAGCTAACCTTGGCAAACAGAATCCTACTTGCTATTGGGATGAAACTTATAAATCTTTTCTTCTCCACGTTCTCTTCCTCCTGGTTTTGAAACCTTGTCTTAGACCTTGTCACCTGCTTTATTCATGGCAGCAAGAATATCCTGTGGGTTGAAATTCCTTCAAGGACTAGGGTGTAATATTTAACCCCTGGTTTTAATTTCTTCTCCCCCGCCTAAGAAAGTGCAGACACCTTTGTGAGGGATTCTGGGATCAGTCTTTAAAAGATACTTGTTTATAGTCAGTAATTTTCAGAAACTGAAAGTAATCTTCTAATGCCTTCCATGCCAATGAATGGTTTGATCAGTAAGAGTCCTTGAACCATTTTATTTTCTACCATAATCCTGTTGTTCAGCATCTCTGAGTAATACAGTTTTTCTCTATGCAGTCCTCGCAACACCTTCTTCGACACTAGCTGAGAAGCATTCTGTGTCAGGACCCTTTTTGCTTTCTTTTTCCCATGTCTCCAAAATTTAGAGCAGATTTTTTAAGGGATGTGAAATTTTATTGCATTTATTGAAAGATCTGTAATAAAGTAAGCATCTCATTCTAGAGCTAAGTGAAAACTTCCTGCCAAAACTCGGTGTGAAAATATTTCTTAGCAAAATCTAAGGAAGAAAAAATCAGAAGTGTTTAATGCATTTTGTTAAAGTATTTTTCTATTTTCCTATTTTCAGTTCTTTCTTTAAAATTAAAAAATCAATTATGGTTGAAATAATGGGTTACATTTTTCAAGGCAAAATGAAGTAGTTTACTGACTTTCATTTCTGAAACAGTTCAAAGTTTCCATGTTTAATGGATCTAGAATGTTTTTGCCTTTGGAAAAGGTATGCCAGTTGCATACCTCTCACCTGTGGCCTACCGTTCCGTTTCTTAATAACTGCAAAACAACTGTGGCCTCTCAGGCACACCGAGGGCTTTGACAAGGATGAAGTGTTGGAGATGAATTTTAAATGCATCTAGCCTTTTTTTTTTTGTAAAAAAAAAACAACAAACACAACCAAAACCCAGCGGCTTTAGCTTTAATTGCAACAGTGCTGGACTTGCTGTGTCTGAACCATCAGGGTTTACTGCTGGTCATCTCTGCGAACGAACAATACACCCGCCTCCTTCAGCCAGCCCCAGCCTCTACCTGTTCGTCCAGAAATACCTGCGCTGTTGGGTCTCATTAATTCCACAGTTTTTACAGGAAACCTGACCTGCTTACGCTACAACTCATGAGATTCATAAAGTCAAACGGCAGATTTATACATGCAGGCAGCTGTCTGCATGCAGAGTTACAGTGTATGGAAGAAATACGCAGATGTCAAATACAACCATGCAGTTGGCAAATCGACTTTGGGTATTTACATATAATAATTACCAGTGTGGGGAATTTGAGCATAATCCTATTCAGAGAGGGCATGGAATGCATATGGAGCAGCCCAAATAGAGACTTTTAACTGTTTGTCTGGCAATAAGGATATGTTTCTCCCAATAATTCTGTGTTATTTGCTGTACTTCAGTTATAGAATTGCAGGAATTTTTACAGGATAGAGCTGTTTATCTCTTCCAGAGATATTTTGGGTCCATGAATGTAGAATTGCATATAAATAAACTCCTTCAGTGCTGCAAGAAGCAACTTATTGCAGCCAGTACTAGCTATGGTAGTATGTTCTTAACAGGCAAAAGGAAAATACAAAGATACATAGGGGCATCTATATATGTAGTATTCACTTTATGGTGGAGGCTTTAGCTCGGATATTAACTAGGAAGTACTGAACTCTCAACACTGAGCTGGGCACATGTCCATCCTCCCAAACTGGGTCAGCGAGCTGGCAGCTTGGAGTGGCTGACGGCTTTAACGATTGGCAGTTACGGTGCGTAAAATGAACGGGGCTAAAGGAAGCAGGTTCAGATCCCCCGGACTGAGTTTGGAGATGAACGTGTCTCAGAGTGCAAAAATAAGTATGCGGGGCTGCGTGTTTGACGTCTGCTGGATTGCATGGGGGTGTTCTGCTTTTTCCCATTCCCTTCTCACCCACAATCTAGCCGTGTTTCCACCTGTTTTTACCATGATCATATTGCTTCTGTTTAAGGCATGGAACTTCTTCCCCGTGCACAGGTCTGTTAGAAATGGCAAATGTGTTCTGTGTTTGAAGGAAAGCTTTCATTTTCACTGCTTTACCTCTCGGGATGCATGCTGTGGCACAAGGAGGCAACGCTGTTCCTGTTCATCATGGATCTGTAGCTATAGCTCAGCTCCTCAAAACGTGAGTTTATTGTCCGAAGTGAGGTATCTCCTGACTGATATTTTTCTAGGAAATAAATGAGGCAGCACATAAAGATCCTTCCCTTGACTCATTTCACCATCTTAGACTGTTAATGCTTTTTAAACATACAGCCCTAGATGAAAACGAGCTTGGTTTCCTTCCTCTGACAAGGCTTTTCTAAAAGACCTCGAAGTACCAACTTGATTCAGATGTTTGGTCCCAGTTTCTCGCCAGGGCAACACAAAAAAGGAGAAATATAATCAACGTTTCCAACTGGTAGAAAAGCAAAGAGGAGGGAAAGCACCTGGGTTTCCTCTTTTGAAAATCTAGCATTTGAAATTTGTACGTAGCAACAGCAGGTGATGATTTTCTATGTTTTTTCCCCTCAATGGATTCCAAGAATCATAATTATTGTAATTTTCAACAAAATTATGGTTCGAATGTGGTTCAGTACCTGTTACAAATTTGCACGGAAAAGGGTTCCAAATTCATAAATAGCGCTGTCCCCATCTCTCTGAATTTTCTAATTCTAACTAGGGTAGGAGGTGGCTTTATGAAAATGGATTTGTTTTGCATCAACACTAGCATATTCGCTCACCCTTTGTAAGAGACTTAGAGGCACGTCGATAGGGACAGGAAAACCGTGTTTTGGAGGATTTGATCATGGAGTTAGATGGCTGCAAGTGGCAGAGAAAATGCAAGTTCTGCAAGTCGTTGACATCTCGTGCTATTAAGCTTACATACATACACGCTAGCTATAGATGAGGTTTCCATTTGCTGATTTTCTTAATTTAGATAAGAAAGATCAATAAAAATAACAGTAGGACCTCCCTATCTGTTTTCTTATTTTGATTTGTTTTAAAGTTGGGTTTTTTTCTTGACTTTTGCTGACAACAGGCCTTTGAAGTTCCTTCCGAGTTGAGTTAAAACAGTGCTTGACATCTCTATACAGAATATAGAACCTGACAAGCATAAAATCATTGCCAGAGTTCCTTATTTATGTGAAATGCAGGACCAACAAACCTGCTGGGATGAAAAGAGGGCTGTTCTTGAAGAAGTGATAACAAACTTTCTAAAGGTTCATGGTCTATATTATCCTCCCTTGGCACAGGCTCGTGCATTTCTGCTAAGGCCAGCAGAGGTATGTGCAGTCTGCATTCGCTTGGAAGGTCTGGTCACCCCGAGTACTGTGATCCACCTGCCTGTTCATGCTTTCTCTGTTGCCACAGCATTGAGCAATTTGGAGGTACAAACCCTCCCTGCCCCCAGAGTAAGGGATGGAAATACTGCTGTCTCCTTTTAACTGCTTAGAAATGGAGAATCTTTTCTCCTTGCCCAACGTGGTGCAGGTGGTTTGTACTGGAGCAGACTGGTTCTCCAAGTGCTGAGCTATCACGGCGAGCCCTGGCTCTAGGCTGGCCTGAAACCCACTGAAGTGCATGTAACGAGTCTTAATTATCTCTCTGCTCAGCATTGATTTGTTTTTTGCCCTTTAAACTTTCCCTTTCAGGGTCCACAAATGTGTTTTCCATTACTATATAAATTCACCTTAAAAAGACATGGATGTGAAAGAGAACGATAGGCAGACTCTTACATGGCACTGGGGTTTTTTTGCCATCCATCCTGGAAGTATGTTCATTGTGATTCTCGCATAATGAACAAAAAGCAAGGTGATGATTTGTGCTGATGAAAAACATATTAAAAGTTTCTCGTTATATTATCATTGCTGGAGAATTGTTTTCTCTTCTGGGAATTAAACACTGTGAAGCTAGGTTATCAAATAATCTCCATACCTCCTGATGAAATCTCTAGGGGCTTTGTGTCTAGATAAGCACACAAATAGTAACTGGAAAGCAGGGATAAAAATAAAAAGTAGATACTATTTTTTTTGCTAGATTTAAAATTTTTTCAACTTAGTTATGCAAATATTCTAAAGTCAATGATGCTTTCAGTGACAGCAATAATAACATTTCTAAATCTGACCATTAAGTCCTTGGTTTTGTTCCATTCACTTGTGCCTAGATAATAAATTTCTTCTAAAATCCAAGCACAGACTCACTCGTGACCCTTTGCCCACTATGTATTTTAATTCTATTTTAAAATGTCACGCAATCTTTGTTTTACCATAGAGATATAGTAGTTACTTGAATGAAAAATCATAACCTACCAGGGAATTCTCCGGGGAATTAAAATACCGAGGATGCAGTAGACTTTTTAAAACTAATTTATGTATATGAGTTAGCTTAATTTTTATCACTGAATGCAGGCTGTGCAGAATTCTAACCAGATGAAGCACAATTCTCTCTCATTTCTGCATGGATGCAGTGCTGCATATTCTAACAACAGCAAGAGTTTTGAAACCTAAGATAGTAAATTCCTGGATGAAAGAGAGACTTTGGCTTGTTATTGTCAGCCCAAATTCCAGCCAGTCTGCTGAGAAGTTAGTAGTCAATAAAGACCAAGGGACATGTATCACAGTATGGTTTTGATCCTACGGTTGCTCTCTGGAGATTTTTGCTTGTCTGAGGATGGCAGGATCTGGTTCTTACTTTGAATATAAAGTATTCAAAATATCAGCAGGTTGAGGAGACAAGGCAGGTTCGAGTACACCTGTGCTTGATGCTTGATTTAGTGTGTAGGTTCCATAGATCCGCAGCCACTGGAAAAACAGACCTGCCGGAGGGAGCTGGCGTGAAGATTGGAATTCAGATGAACACACGTGTGTATATGTTCATATAAATATATAAACATGTGTGCAACATGACAACTCCTAAAGGACCTAATGAATTCCTGAGACCCCCTCTGCGGGCTGAGACTTAAGAGGAAGCTATTCTTCCTGTTAACATTTCATAGGGTTAAATAGGTGAAGAATGGCAGAAAGGAAGAACTGAGAAGCAGCGGCGGCTCCAGCAGTGGCATTCCTGTGGCTGCTTTTCCTTCTGACCCATGCGCCATCCTGGTTTAGTCTCTTTGCCTCTCTTTGATATTTAGATTGTGAGCTTTCGGGGCAGGGACTGTCCTCTAAACAGCTGCATACAGAACGCAGCACTATGTAACCTCTTCCTATGCTTTCAGAAGATGTCCTGAGGCCACCTGTCTGATAAATTAAAATGCTTCTGCTGAATAAAATGCCATTTAAAAATACTGATGTTTAAATCAGATAGACCCTAGAACACCTGAACATGGGTAGCCTGTGTGCAACAAATGATCTAGCCCTGCAGCGCATCGTTCGGTGCAGGATATGGCATTCTTCTTGGTAAACTGAATGATCAGGTGTTGGCGATCTAGTGACTATAGTAGATTGCTGTCGTTGCTTTAACTCCACTCGCTCCTCTGACTTAATTGCACACTCACCTAGCCAAAGTGTTTGTAGAGTAGTTATAATCTATAAATAAAATAGAAAAAGAATGTGAAAAAAAGAAAAGTTTTGTGAGTTTTCTGGTGGATTTTTCTAAGAGAAAAAGAAAGCCATGCTTCCTTCCCTTCCTATTTTAATAATTTTGTGGCATTTGTAGTCCGTGAGCAGCATCAATTCACAGAACCGTTGCGCTGTCAGTCTTTTCACTTCTGGGCAATTAACACTGAGAAGACACCATCTAACACATGCCTCCTCACACAAAACAAAACTCCAGATATGATAATTTCATCACAAAAATATTAATGCTGCCCTGTTTTACAACCTGGATTCTAATATAGCCTGACATCCTGTTCTTGTATTTCTCTAAGTACACATCTAGTTACTGCTGTTCTGTCCCTGATGCAACGAGCTGACAAGAAAGAGCATATTCACGGGGAAAAGGGGGTAGGAGCGGAGATGTATCCCTTGAAGTGGATGTTCTTAGATACATAGTGACGGCATGTCAGAGCTTTTACCCCACATTTAAATCAGAAGGTTTCTGCCAGTTTTGGGGGTTTTTGGGTTTTTAACTTCTTTTGCCACCCCACAAAGGAAAGGAAGGTGGAACGCAGACGTGATCTCACAACAGAACAATGCCAGAAATAATCCCCTAAATCCCAACCTTGAGAAACCTTCAGATTTCTGGTAAGAAAATTGAGATTTCAAAAAAAATATTTATTTTTTTTTTTAAAGCATCACTTCCATCTCTGTTTAGTGTACCTCCTGTATAATTCAGTGTTTTCAGATTGATAACACTTCTCTAGAACCTCCTATTGCAGTGGAGGACCTCGTGCATGAGAGTATGCAGGCCAGGAGCAATCCCTCTGACCGCTGGATTTCACCTTCATACTGATTTCTTGTAGTCCCGTCTGTGCTTGTGCTTTTGATATTAGTGCAGATGTACTCTCATTTCTAATTCCTGGCGAGGACGTTTTCAAGAACAGTGGTATAACAAAAAGAAAGGCTGTTGCAATGCCGTGTTATGTTTAAGTCATCATAAATTCAGAGATAGGATTTCAAGAGTTCTGCGTGTGTCAGACAGTTGCGTATATGTGATGTAGAGGAGCAGCCCAGTACTACCTAGCTTTACTTTTTAATTTGAGTTTCTCTCTGATCAAAACTGTCCAGAGGCTCCACACCAAGATGCCTTCTTGAGCTGTACATTGGAACACGTATGGCTCCACAAACTGCAGCACAACTGTTAGTCTGCCTGTGATTATTGATGCCCCCTCTTCTTTCCTTCTGCTGTCATGTGTTATCTTCACTCGGAATAATATCTAATATAGATTGTAAACTTCTAGGGCTTACACAAAAAGCTGATTACTCTTCAGCAATGGACGCGGTGTATTTTTTTTGCTTGTTAATCAAGCTTCATTTCATACCAGCGTTTTCAAAGAGGACCTGGAGTCTTGGACCTTGGGAAGTCAGGTTTCCAGTCTGGACGATAAGTTTACGCTACAGGCCTGGGGGCAAACTAAGGGGCTGGGCTCGTTCCATTCCCTTTCCACAAGACAAAGGTGCTGTAGGGCAGGCTGGCCCGAGGAGCGAGGAGCGGGGGTGTGAGCCTGCCCCTGGGCCTAAAGCCAACGGCCGGTCCCTGGCTTGTCTTTGTTTGGC
>VZTV01072500.1:201-10868 GCA_013400875.1 Anhinga rufa | reverse complement strand
AAGTCCAACTCCACAGGACAATTCACGAGGTCAGGTGGTGAACAGAAGGGCTGGCTGAGAAGGAAAGCAACTGCTCTCCAGAATAACTTGACCTCATGTGTGGTATTCCATGACTGAGGTGGAAACAGTGAGATATCAATGGGTCTCACCCCTTCCTAGCCCAGTTCACCGCCATCCCTTGGTTACACTTACACCATGTTACCCCAGAGCAACCTCAAATGCTTCTGCCATTACACAGATGGAACAAGAAGGAACCGGTTCAGCCCTGACTAACATGGGAAGAGAGTGTCCCCTCCCAGAAGAACTAAAAACGACTTATCATTATCACAACAAAAATTCGGGGCAAAAGTCAAAACACTACAGTTACAATATCAAAGAAGATGTTCACCATTTGAGTGGTCCTGTGGCTGCTCAGAAGTGAAATGGCCTGTAATGAATATTCCTCCCTCTGTCCCCTTCTCCAGAAATGTCAACAATATTTGGATTTAGGAGAAAAATTACAGTGTAGTCCTTAATGTGGCCATTTGGGAAAGAAATAGGCTATCGTGTTACTGTTGGAGTACTAAAGGTTGGTTTACATAGTAGGCATGTGCTACATTTTAGTTTCTTAATCTAAGTAATTTGTCGAAAAGGAGGAATTCTATGTGGCAAAAATAAAACCAGAAGATATTCTGATGTTCAAGCTCTAAGCCAGACATCAGAGTTTATTGTATATTTATGAGAAAAGACAGAAAGAAAGAGAAAAAGAGAAAGAAAGAGAAATAGAGCAAAGAGGAAACTGAGGAAAAGAAAGAAAGAGAAAAAAACAAACATACATTTTCAGGACGATCCTCCCTATGCAAAATGGCTTCATTCAGAACAACTCTGTTCAAAGAACTAAAGGTATGATCATCATTACCCGACCTGATCCACCCCACAATGCTCTTTTAACAGGTATCTGGAGAAGTTTATGGATCTGTACTGCTACTTATCATGATGCTTTTCTGTCATTCTAACCCCTACAGTTTTCCAAGCATCTTTCAAGTACCTCATAAGCAGACCTTTAATTTAATGTTTGCACAAGCCGACTGGTCATGCAGCCAGCACTCAAAATCACAGTTGATTACATACACTGTTTGGCTGCAGTCCCTGCTCCTTTTGGGGACATATTTAGAGTTATTAATCATGTGACAACACACACTCATTCTGTCATGGCAAATCTTTTTTTAAGCTTCAGTTTTCTTCATTGAAATATGGCCAAAGCATTGCTGGAATAGTCCATTTTGGGGCAAATCACCCTTGGCCTAGAGCCCTCTGCTTGTGCAAAATGGCTTGAGTTACTACAGCAGTAGCATAGTAACTCAAGTTGCCACAGTATCTTCATAATATCTTAAATGCAAATATTTGTTTTAGAATATACAATTAGAGTGATTATGCACATAAATATTGACATACATGTCACATGGATTTTTGAACATACATCTGAGTCTTGTGCTTTGAAAACATTATTCAGAAGAAACAGTGAAGCTGCAGTTTTAATGGAGCGTTCTTAGCATCATCCCTTGACTTGTGGGGAAAAAAAAATAATGAAAAAAAATTAAATTTAGCTGTAGGGGTTAATAAACATGATTGCTTTGGGTGTTAAACATCCAAAGCAGCCTAGGGATAAACCAGATTCTCAGTTAAACCAGCATAAGGCTGTAAAAACCCCACTGCTGCAGATGGAATGACACAAGTGTAACTCGCTTTTTCAGACATAATTTTAGGAAAAGGAGTACAGCATCATGTGCTTGAAAGCCTTTCAAAAATTAAGTACTAAACAGTATTTTGATACATAATTTCTACCTGGATCAACTTTTGGGGTGCCTTTGATCCTCACACTTTCCTGAACTCTGGAGACATGTGAAGAGCAGATGAAATAGAAAGAAGAGCAGAGCAGAAAAGGAAGCCTGATACAGCAAATACTCTAGAATAAGGTTATAACTGGAGAAGACTTATCTGAAAGCAAGCTGCAGTACACCTGTAAATATTCAACAATTTCATTGCTCGGAGCTGGGCAAAGAATACATAATGCATACAGAATATGAGCTTCTTTTTAACCATATGATCACATGCATATATAAAAATGAGAAATGGTTTAATTTTTCTTTTAAAAGTATAAATTTTTCCATCTAGGTTTTTTTTTTCTTGGCAAAAATAGAACATTTGTTTTGGAAAAATATTCATTTGTTTTGGAAAAATATTCATTCGCTTTTAGAAACACTTGTTTTGAAAATGACATTTTTGAGGGACAATACTTCAGAACAAAAGTTTTCAACCAACTGTGGCTAAAAATAGATGCCTAGCTGTGGTAAGATTAGTGCAGCACCAAAAAACCGCAGGCTTTTGACTGTAAACCTATTAACACAAATTTGATCCTATATTAACATGGTTATAGAGCTACTGACTCAGAATTAGTTCGCACCTGAGAGGCTCTGAATGTGGGTGGAATAAACTGAAAAAAAGCATATAGACCAAGAAGCTGAATAATTCAGTTAAGGTAAGAACAAATAAACACTTAAGTAACATTTTGGAGATGTAGATATACTTCAGTTTTCTTGATTTTCATAGTATTCCTACTTCATATAGAGTAGAGTATACAACTGGCTTATGCCCTCTTAGGTCATCTGGTAATCCAGGTAACTCAATACCATGCTAAACTGCTATCCATTACATGTACTGCAATGCTTAGCAGTATTTTGCACTTGGCAGTGCTGCACTCCTATATCCAACACCCACAAACAGCAAAAACAATTATCAGTGTCTTTGTTACTTATTGCAATTTAGTAATTTCCAAACAGTGATGAGTTTGACATTAGTGCTCTTCTCCCTGATGGCATGAAGTTAACCAAATTTAGTTGTTGTTCAGATGACTAGTCTCAGAAAACCTGTGGGAATTTACACCAACTTTGGTTTCTTCAAGCATGAAAATGAGTACCTGCACTAAGGTAAAAGACACTGTGGCCACTGAAAAGCTTTTTCCAGGTTCACTCACCATTAAAACCCATTACCACTACCTGGGTTCACCGCAGGATATATCATGGCCTGTCAGTTGGACCAAGTGTACACAGCATTTCCAAAGGACTCAAGAATTTTGCTTGTAGTATTTAATACCTAACTATACATGTCACTGGAAACTCACTGAAAGCCTGAGTAGTAAATACATGAGTAACCTAAAAATCATTTCACTCACTACTTCCAAGAAAGGAACAAAATAGTTTAGACAAAATCCCACAATAAAATATTATAAAAAATCCTGATACTGCTCTGTGTACATATAGGCATATTTGCCATTATTTTGGCAAAAAAAGTTACATCAAATAGGTGGAAATTATTTTCCTAATGCCAAAAAACTCCCACTGAAACTATGGAACTCTCACTTGATGAGGTACTATAAGAAAAATCCAAGATTATGATTTAAAAAGTTTAAAATTAATGTTTCTTATGCACTCTCTAAGCTAAAGCTGGGTAACAAAAAAGTGATGAAGTGCAGCAGAGGCAATAGCAAAGCAGGTATAGACTGTGGAAGATAAGATTTCTCCTGATCAGGAACAAAATTCCAACTGCATTTCTCCTCCTCAGTTATTTCAGCTCTAATTATTAATTAAGAGAAATTTCTATAAAAATTTTATACTGAGTTCTCCTCATTTAAGCAAATATAGTAATACAGGACTGGTCAGAAAAGTCCTAATACAATTCAGTGAGCAGTTTTTTAAAAAATGTGAATTACTCCATAGAAATATATAGATAATTTTAGCCCCTGTTCCCAAAGCTGACACAAAATAAGCAGCACTCTGAACACATCCTGACTTGTGCCAGGAAGTAATTCACAAGTATCTTGAAAGACACTAGCAGGTATTATGTATATTATTTATCAAATTAATCATCTAAACACTTCCAAAAAGAGGGAGATAGGAAAAGACTAGCTGGATTAGCAAGGATTAATTCAACCATTAAATCTAAAGTGTGCAAAGAACAACTGCTAAAAAGACCACTGAAAACTACATACTCAAAAAGAAAGAATAGCCAACAAATATTTTTAAAGTGCTATTAACAGACTAATTATCAAGTGACCCATCTTAAGAGAATGACTTTCTATTAAGATCTTTAGCCTTTGAGCCTCTTATAAAGAATTCTTTATTTACATTTCCAGGATCACACCCTGTATTCACACAGAGTTTCACCCTATCCAGTGAGTCATTTCATGTAAAGTAAAATGATATAGATAATATTTTTTGAAGAGGCAAAAAAAGATTATACCCTCATCATAAGTACTAAGATTTGTTACAATCTGGATACAGTCAGAAAACTTCGGTACAGGAAACCAACTTCCTCAAAAAAATGAATTCTTACTGTTTTTCCATGTAAAAGACAGCTCATCTTTTCTGCAATAGGATTTCTTAACTTTCTTCAACTGTAACCAAAACTTCTAAAAGGATTCCTCTCCTTCACAACAGAAGTATGAAAAACTACATTGTACCTATGAATAAAATTCCTTTATTTCTCTCATGAATAAACACAGAGCAATAAGAAAGCCAGAAATGTGTAATCCCTATGTGTAGATCTGAGACGTTTCCTTGGAAACAATGCAAAAACAGCAGGGAATGTGTAGCCATCCTCTGAAGAGTATTTAATGTGAGGGCACTGTTCCTTGTATCTATGGAAGTCTATAAAGGAATGTGAAAAAAAGAAATTATTGTTCTATAATAAGTCTTTAGGAAGAGCCAGCAATAGTGGCCTAAAGACCATTTATTAATTCACAGTCTTAGCTTCTTGTGAAACTTTCTAAGTATCAGGTTTCAGCCCTTTTGGGTATGGGGCTGGGTTTTTTTCTTTTCCTTTGTTTCGGAAAAAGGAGCAGTGTACAAAAAGCTTGAATTTATTACAATTACTTGTTTATTAGGGCTTGTTTTCATACAGTGCATCATTGCTGTTGCATTTGAAATATGATTTATATGTGATGGTGTCCAACCTATTTTAAAAAGACCTCCACAGCACCAGTAAAACATGAGTATTCTAATATAGAAACATTCCAACTGGTTTAATTAAGCAACAGGTCTATCAGTTCGTGTTAAATATGTGATACAAATTTGTTCTGAAGAAAAAAAATAACCTAATTATTGAATGAACCAGAAGTTGTAAACGTTACGAAGACTTTCTGATACCTACCATCCCCGCATCCCCATAACAGTTCTGCTCTCACCTCATTGAAATTACTATGGTGTAATTATACTGGGAAAGATGATATCAGAATCTGACCGTGTTACTTAGCATTTCACACTTCAGTTACTCTAGACCAAACAAGAACTTGGCTGTGTCTATGTCAGGTTTTGTGAATAACACAGAGAGTTCAGTCATCCAGGGCATTAAAATGACTTGAGTACCTATCGGACATTGGCAAACCTGTTTCATTAGGAAAAGTGTTTCAAAACCACTAGGTGGTTTTCTTTCTTAGCTGAACACACAAGCCCAGGCCTCAAAATGAAACACGATCAGGAAGGACGGTATTACTAATTCAAACACTGCAGTAAGACCATGTCCATTGACTGCAGCATGCTTGGGGCAGCAGGGAATGTGGTCTTTCCCCCGGGTTGATGAGGAGCAGCAGCTGCCATAGTTTTAATGTCAGCTGGAACATTGCAGTTAATAAGGAGACAAGCCCAGCCCTCCATCATTAAATAAATAGGAGATTTTGCATTTAGTAAAATGGGAAGTTGGTTCAGCCCATGTAAGGCCACTTTTACTACTGCTTCAATATACCACTTCATTCATCCCACCAGAAATTAATTCAGGTCAGCCTAGCTGCACAATACCAATAAACCATGGGCACAGAACATCAAGTCCAAATGCATACAAGTTGAAATATACTTGCAACTTAAATGGTACTTTGCTCACAGCAATGTTTAGGTAAATTTGGAACTCCTCTTAAATGCATGGCAGTGATATAAAGAATTAAGCATTTGTTAGGAGAGCTGAACAGCTTGCACAGGCAAGGATGTTCTATTCATACACATACACTTGGTCATGTTATCAGTCACTGCATAAAGCAGCAGAATGAACTGAATGCAAGACAACATCTTTCCTTTACAATACACTTTGATTTGAAATAGGTCCTATGAAAAAACAATAGGCTTCCGTAGCATATGCTTTTCATTTGAGGAAAAACAAATGGTGATTTCAGCACATAAAAGACCAAGTCTCCTCACCGTCAGCATAAGCCTCTCTAACACAGTAATTAATACACGTAATTTTTGAAAGGTACCCAAAAAAATTGCAGGTAGCACATGTGTGTACACTACAAAGAACAGTGTCCAGAGAGATATTTGCCAGTGGGCATAAATAAAATAACTTAAAAGAGAACAATGTGGGTACAGGTGCAGACAGATACAAGTCTACATGCTGCATGCTTGTAAGCTGGCTCTATTGCAAGTGAGGTGCTGCCTGGAAATGGTGTTGCAAGGCATGCTGCTCCTGTCCCTCCACACCATCATCTAGTCTGGGCACAGCACCATCCTGACACCCACGGCCTCCGGAGCAGCGCCAGCATCAGTGTGCCCCCAGCGCAGTTGCACTCTCCCACGCAGGCATTCCCCTCAGAAGTTAGCAAAATGGAGGCTGAAAGGGGACATGGTTATTCTCTATAACTGAACAGAGAAATGAAAGTATCAAGGGATAAGTGTCAGGAAGAAAAAAGACCTATTTAAGCTAAAGACAATGCTGGCAAGAATAAACATGGGTATAAACTGGCCAAGAAGCAATTCAGGCTAGATATTAGAATCAGACTTAAAGAGAGACTTGAAGATCTGGGACAGCACTCCAGGAGCTGTGAAGACAACAGGATTAAATTAATTTTAAGACAAGGCCTAAGACGGACCTGAAAAGACTATTCTGCCTTCTTTGTTAAGGTTTATGACTATGACTCATTACCGTTCTGCATTTCATTCAAATTTCACATGCCCTCTTATACTGCTAAGACAGAAATATGCATGTCAGAGAATTACATGTTGAAACACAAAGGTTTGTAACCTCTTTCCATAAAATTCCACATCTACAAAGCACAAGTTCCTGCAATTTTGTTCTGTTCAAAGCTGGAGGGGACAAGAAACCAGACAGAGCTGGTGTGAGTTCCAGGGTCCAATAAGCACTTTGAAACATATTCACCCAGCAAAGACTTTTAAATGTCTCCAAAAAATGCAGGTGTGCAAATTACTCCTGATACAGACAGGAGTTATGTTTCCAGCATCCCCTCAACCGCTGTTAAACAACACCCCCACAAGCATTTTTCAGCTCATAAAAGCTTTATGAGCTGAAAAGTTCCTTCAGGTTTGGGTTTTTTTTCAGCTGTTAATCCATTACCTTCCAGAAGCAGCATTAGCCCTCACCACTACAATACATAGGAGCTATGAGAACATAAAAGGGCACAGGGTGGCAAGTTTTGCATCTTTGCAGTGAAAGACAAACTCCTCTGTCCTATCTGATGCAATGGAAAGCTGCTAATGTGGTAACACATCACAGTGCAGGGCTACTTTGCTTTCTCACTTTCACAGCATGGTCACCATCCCAAGGGAACAGCCTGTTGTTCCACTCACGTGAATGAAGTCCCAAGCAACTTCCATTTTGAAACATGTGCGTGGTCCTTCTTGCAGCATAAAAAAGGATGTTTCCCCATGCACAAATATATTTTTCTCATTAATTGGAACACCTGCCCTAGATCTGCCCATGTGCCATAGGCTGTCAAAAAACCATGCCTTATACCCCTCATTAATTTGTGCACCTGCCTCACACTTGCTTACAGGGAATTATATGGATTGTTTGTACATAGGTTTTCTCAATGAAAACTGCTGTATTCTTATACAAATAAGCAGCTTAATCCATCAGCAGTGTGTTCATTTTTATCAGCCCTAGAGTGCATTTTCCAGAATTTAAACTAATGAGCTTAATCTTCCGCCAGGCCCCCAAATTACTTCTGTTTCCATGGGTAATTTTTTTATCTAGAAGTAACTGAAACTTCCTTTATGAAAGTTTTAATTCATTGCAAGAACGCATTTTAAAAGCTAGGAGTATAACTATTTATGTCTTGGATGGCATAAGAAAAGAGGTCCTCTAGGATAAACTGTTTCTAGTCTAATAAATTTAAGAGCTTATCGTATTAAAAAAAAAGAAAATATTTAATATCAACTTTCCATTATATATTGTACTACTTCATATTAAGTTGGGTGTGTGTCTAAGACAGCCTAAGATCTTTGCCACTATATTTAATTGACTTTAACCCAGTCAACATTCAATGTCTTTCAAGTGCAGCTTGAGTCTATAATAATAATGAAGAATAATATCCCCCACATTCCATACATCCATAACACATTCCATACATTGACAGCACATTCCAGCCAAAGACTTCAAAGGACTTCAGCAAAGTTGGTGCCAGTTTAGCAAGTGTTTGAGACTGAGAAGAAAGGCACAAGAAATCCTTCCTGCTTCTCCCTCTACCAGTGCATGGCCACAGGTGAACTCACCAGACCAGCAATGGGCTGCCTCGCCACAGTTCACCGGGAGGTAGGGCACCCACCGATCACAAAGAGACTCCTGTGCTACAAGCAACACACTGTCCTGCTTGCTGGGAACTGCTAAAAATGTCTGTATCTCTCAAAACTCCATCCGTTTGGCATGACCTTCTCTTCCACATGCTCATAACTAACAAACCCTAATAGTACCTCCATGGAGCACTTAAATATTATTATGTCTACGCTACAGATGGTAAATGGAGCTGCAGAGAGTAATATTCAGCTGTGTTAGTATAACAGCAAGTTTTTGCTGTAATTAAGTGATACGGCCGATAGGAAACAAAACACGGTACCATATTTCCGCTGAGCCCTGCTTCACTATTAAACTGTTGCTTCTGGCAAAAGCTGAATAACAAGAAGGTGAAGAAAGATGAAAAAAATATTAATCTCATAAATATTTCCAACACTTGTGCATACACAAAAAGGAAAATATTATATTCATTTATACACAATGCCATTTATACGGCAAACCTCTCATTATTACTTCTCTTTGAAACAGTTATTAATTGAAGGGCTTTGGTAAGCAAGTTGTCATTTCTTAGGAGGCATTTTTGGACTTTTGACTTGAAGATCATGAAGGCCTTTGCTTATAACACTCACTGATTATTTTATTTAAGAATGCTACACTGTATTTCCTTTAAAAATGCCAAAGCAAAGGAAGAAAAACCTTTGTTTTATCAGAGAGATGTAATTATGAAAACTGTATTTCTTGTTCCCATTTAGCTGAGACGAAAAGCCAAAGGTACAGTTTATGTAGTTCCTGTATGACTGCTGATCAATTTTCAAACAAAGAGTGATAGAATAAGAAGTTGAACTATGTCCTAGTGAAATGCATATGTTAGTAATATTTGCCAAATTCATTTCTCTTCAGCACCTCCTATGTACATTTTCTTCAGCACAAAGAAAAGTTTATGGACTGAGGAACAATGAAGCAAAACTGGGCTTGACAGGATTTTTCAAATGTAGTCTTTAATTTCTAGAGAAAGAAAAGAAAACACTAATCCAAATCCTCAGACAGAATAAATCTTTGGCAGCTCTAATTCAGCTTGTGGTACGTAGGTACAGGGTGCCTTTTCTCTGTGGATAGTTAAATGGAAGAATTTCCACTATCAGATTCTAAAACCAGAAAAATAAAGAAAATTCCTTTTTTGACCTTGCACTAGATACATGATAAATCCCAATATGTTTACAGAGAATACAGATACTTCCATATAGAGAATTTCATAATATTTCAAGAAAAGGAAATATTTTTCTATGCTGACAGGCTAAATCATCCCTAAAGGCAAAGTTTTAAGGATGTATGTCTTTAAATCTGCTTATGAACACCCCCCCACATATGCACATATATACCTGGAAAATGCATGCACAGCTTTAGAAAGTTTGTGAAGATGCAGAAGCCAAAACCTGAAGAAAGTCTGTCCTAAGGACCTGATCACCCCAGAGAAAGCAAGAGTAGCTATGAAGAGCAGCTATGCATCGATCCACTGTTCTTTAGATAATACAGCTTGAACTAATTCCTAATTTAATGAACCACAGTACCCACACCATTCTGAAAAAAAGAAGTATAAAATAAAACTCTCCTTGATGAATATGCAGAGAAATCGGGAATCATATACCTTGTGCACTCTCTGAAGAAAACACCAGGTTTCCACACCCTCCCAAACCATCCTACTTCTTTCCATCCGCCTGGAACATACAGCTGCCCAGCACAACCCACTCCCCCATATGCAATAAGCTGTACTCAACAATGTAACAGGGAAAACTAGTTCACTACTATACAGTCCAACTATTAATCATTAAGCCGAATTAACCAAACTTCCACAGGTACAAAAGTATTTAATATGTGGCTTAACTCTAGTCTTCAGAAATTACCCTTCCATTTTGACTTACCGGACTTGTCTCATTTAACTGAGACTTCTGAGACACTGGCACATCTAAAGCTTCAGGCAAAATAATGATAATATACCACAGAAACAAAAGTAGTGTTTAAATGTTAAAATAACACAACTATTATTTTCTGAAATAAAAGGTTAAGCTACCACTGATATGACTTGTGCAGTTTTACATCTTCTAAATATAAAGTAGGCT